>PVKC010020342.1:0-18670 GCA_004027635.1 Crocidura indochinensis
GAAGGAAGGAAGGAAGGAAGGAAGGAAGGAAGGAAGGAAGGAAGGAAGGAAGGAAGGAAGGAAGGAAGGAAGGAAGGAAGGAAGGAAGGAAGGAAGGATAAATTTTTAGTTGGATGTCACCATTGACAGTTATTATAAGAATAAGCTTTCCATCTTTTGGGGGTAAGCAGATCCTAGAACAGTGTCCAGCAGTGTCCAGCTTGTGTCCTAAGAATTTAAGCATGCAATAACTAATCTTTGTCTACCAAATTAAGATATACTATTCAGACATTTGGAAAAAATTCAAGATAGAAATTTTCACCAATAGAGGGTAAAAGACATAGGCACAGACATATAATAATACTGTCTAGAAGACTTTGGAATAAAAATTAAATAAAAATTATGGAAAGATTATTGACTTTAAAAGTGTCAATTAGTCTCTAAATGTTGTGATTGTGGTTTTATAAAAATAATTATTTGAAAGCAGATATGGAGATTACAGTTTCTTCCAGGCCCTGTTGATTTTTCCATATAACATTGGCCAGTCAATTTAATCATCAAAGATTGAGTCTTGAGAACAAGTTACTCAGAGGAAATCTAATGATGATATGATAACTAAAACAGTTACTTGTAACCCATATTTCTTTTATTTCCTGCACATAAGTCTTATTCTTGGGAGCAACCCTATTTTTGTTCCATTCAGCTAGTATTTGTGGTTTACCTACTTTGTGCTTCAATGCAATTATGCAATCCCTTTATCATTCCTATAGCTATTTTAACTTTGTCATTTTCTGTTTCCTTTAACTGATTTATTCCATACTTGATTGCATCTATAACTACCCAAATGAGAAACATTTTTAAAAAATTTCCCAGTAAACCAACCAGTGGTACATCAGACAATGAAATGTTGTTTAACACTTAAAAGAGACCATGGAATGACATAGAAGGGCTTTTAGCATATATTAATGAATGAAATCAATCTATAAAGGCTACATACTATATGGAAATCTAATAAAATAGTAAAAGGTGAGTGGCTGGCAAGAATTCAGAATGAGGAACGAATAAGTAGAGTGCAAAGACTTTTTTAGGGCAGTGAAAATACTGTTTGATACTACTATGATATTGCACATTTATCTAAACCTATACAATATCCAAAGAGAACCCTAATGTAAATAATGCCATTGGTTAATTATGATTCACCAATGTAAGTCCATGGATTTTAACTTCAATGTATTTAAAACTTCCCTAAAAACACATTTTATATAGCATTGCCCAATTCTTTCCATGTAAATAATCCCATAGTCCATCTACCTGAGGTTGTTTAGAACACGGTCATGAAGGCAAAATGTTGCTTATAATTCAGTCTTTACTTCTTTCTAATTCAGCTACCTTTTCAACACTCAAATGCTTTGTAAATGTAAAAGCTTGTCCTGCCTAGAGTTCCCTACGAACAGCCAGAATATCAGATTTATGCTTACAGAAAAGCATTTAGAATTGTCCTGACTGTGATACTTCCATATCCATGTTCATGTTTATTTAAGAAGAAATCAATTCTCATTCTCACCTAAGTGTGGAGTTACTTTTTTTTTCCCTCCGAACTCAGTAAACCTGCCACCTTCTCAGTTTGATTCTAAGCTCCATATGGTTCATTCAGGAGCCAAACAGAAGGTAAGTCAGAGAAATGGGGAAAAGTATGTGGGAGTTCTAGATAATACTCCACATGCAGACTTAGTTACATAAATGAAGCAATATCCGAGTTGTAATGCCAATATATGGATTCTGGTTATGTAAAATTTGGGGAAAAATTTTTTTTGCTTCTGCTAAGGAAAAGGACTGTGCAGCTATGGCTCATGCTTTTGTGCTTGCCAAGATTGGTGTTTGAGCACTTGGTGATCTTTTCAACTATTGATCCTTGGCTGTGTCTCAGGTTCACGGGTTAAAATAATGATACTATTTCTCAATTCTTGTGCTTATATATTTACCTAGAAATAGAATGCCCCATGAACTTGTTGGATTATTGATTAGGCACACTCTTATGCAGCTTTGTCTAATTTGTTTGCGAAAAATTAAAAGGCCTGTTATTTGAAAGGTTATGTCTGCTGAGTAACAAATCAGAGGTTAGGAGTTACAAGAACTTTTAATATGAATTGGCTCATCACCTCAAATTTTAGATTCATTAATTAAATTGCAAGCATAAATCTGATATTCTGACTTATTAGCAGGAAACTCTGGGCAGGATAAGTTTTTACATGCTCAGGCACATTTACAAAGCATTTGTAATATATTTCTGCACCACAAAGGAAACGATTGAAGTAAAAGGATATATTACAGACTGGGTAAGAATTTTCTATCCACTGCTCATCTTAAATAGGTTGATAAAACACTGGTAGAAAGTCATAAGAAACAACCAACTCTATCAAATAATGAGAGGAAGAGATGAACAGAAATTCCCTCAAAGAAGACATATATGGCCAAAGGTATGTGAACATTACACATTCATCAGTAAAATGCAAATAAAAATAACAGTGAGGTATCATCTCACACAGGTAATAGTGGCATAAAGAATAAATCACCATTGTTGGTCTGAATGTAGAGGAAAAATAGTCACATTCACTGTGAGAATGTTAGCCCAGGAATAAATAACTGGTTCAAGAAAGTATGGTACATACACACAATGCAATACTACTCAGTAATATATTGTGAGATGGAAAGAACTGGAGAGTTATCATACTAAGGGAAGTTCAGAAGGAAACAGACAGGGGAATGAACCCTTTAATATGTGGGATATAAAAAGAAAGTAGTAGGGAAATAACCAATGCCCAAAGTAAATAGAAACTAAGAACTGGTCTTCAGTAGAAAGCTTACACAGGAATGAGTGTTGGGATTGATGATATCAGGGCAAGAATGAAGGGAAGAAGTGAAGGGCATGATGCTGGATGCTTTATCCACAAAACCATACCAATAACTGATTTTTAAACCACAATGTCTAAAATAAAAATTAAGAAAAAAAGATTTTGTGTGAGAGAAGATAGAAAACTAGAGTATCTACACAGTTACACTGTGTAATTCTTTTTTTTCTCTGATGTCCCAGAGTAGACAAAACCAGTCTAGACTGTCAGGAATCCAAACCAAGGTGATTCTGAGTATGAAGTGTATGGGAAATCAGATGCAAATATATAAAGAACACTTATTGTGATAGAAATAGTCTTTATCTAGTTTGTGGCTAACTGGGGCTTGTGAATTTTCTAAAGCTTACCAAACTATGCGTTTGAAATGTTTATATGTAAATTTTTTATTGCATGTTCATATCTTTATTGCATGTAACTGTCAAAATTAGCTAGTTTGTTTTTCTTTGTGTGGGTCATGCCCAACTGTATTGAATCAGAGAAGTATGTGGTGCAAGGGATTGAATTCAGGGCCTTATATAAACCAGGTATGTGCTTTATAACTTGAGCCACATCACAGAACCCACAAACACTATAAAAATAAAAGATTTTAATTAAGGACATCTTATCTCAGAAGAGATGCCATGCCAAGCAGACTAAGTTCACAGATAAGTGATCTTTGGGCTGAAAACTGGGGGTCCCTCGAAAGTGGGAGACAGGGCAGGCCAGATTCTGGACCTCCAAATCCCAAATTAGCACCCCCAAATCCCACAATACTGACAGCCCAGTAGGAATACAGAAAGTTAGAGAGGAAAGTAATATAAAATCCCACCAAATTCAGTAAACAAAACTATAACACAGAAGACTCAACTAATAACAAACAGAAAATCCTCAATGACTTTTAGAACCTATTGTAAGATTTAACAAGTTTTATGAAATTTTCTTTAACTTAACTATTTTTCAATAATACCATTTTTGTTCAAACAAGCAATATAAAATAATTTTGTACCTGACAAAGGAACAAAATTGAGAAGTGAGGGGGAAACTGGACAATAATGGAGGGAAATTCACACTGGTGGTGATATTGGTCCTGGAAAGTTGAGTGCCCCAAAATGTATTATGAACTATTTTGTAAATCACAGTGTTAGTTTTTTTTAAAGAACATCTTTTTTTTTGTTTGTTTGTTTGTTTTGGTTTTTGGGCCACACCCGGTGACGCTCAAGGGGTTACTCCTGGCTATTCACTCAGAAGTCGCTCCTGGCAGGCACGGGGAACCGGGGGATCGAACCACGGTCTGTCCTAGGTTAGCACAGGTACCTTACCTCCAGCGCCACCGTCCAGCCCCTAAAGAACATCTTAAGTAGAAAATTTTAATATTTTAATATTTTCTACAATAAGGTTTTTGGTGGGGCCTTTGTTCTCTTTCAGATATATCATGATTTAGAAATTTAAAATTTGGGGTAAGAGGATCTATATTCTTATTTTCTGTTGTTATTTGTTTGTTTTGATATTTTTTGACCACACCTGGTGACGCTCAGGTGTTACTTCTGGCTATGCACTCAGAAATCAGTCATGGCTTGGGGGACCATATGGAAGGCCAGGGATTGAAACCAGGTCTGTCCTGGGTCAACCATGTGCAAGGCAAATGCCCTACCAGTGTGCTATTGCTCTGGCCCTCTATTCTTATTTTAAATTGTTTCATTTATTTAATATTTAATGTTGAGATTAGTGGCCTTTGATGTAAATTATTCTCCTGGAAGGAATAAGTCATTCCCTCCATAGACTAGACATTAACCTCTTTGCCCTCAATTTTTCCCTTACTGAGTTTTACCTCTAGGGTAGAAAAACAGCAAAATACAAATTATAAGTATAGTTTCTTGAACAAAGAGAAACTATGTATTTCCATTAAAAATGCAGGTGATGGAATCATTTAGATTCCATATTAGTTTAAAGAGAGGTTGCAATTTTACCTCTGAATCTTTAGTATTCTAAAGATGCAGTAGGTCTGCTATAGCACTGACAAAAATACATAAAGAATTTTTTAATTTAACATGTAATGAAGTGGAATACTTCCTTTTTACAGAAAAACATATCTATATTTCTTTAGACTTTTAACAGTATATGTTGTTTTTTAAGAAAGGACCTAATTTTCATGTGTCTTTAGTTCTATTAGCACAGATTTCTTTGGTATCTTAATAAAGATTTTATTATTATTTCATTTATTTTGTTGTGATTTGGTTTTTGGAGACATCTCAAGACACATAAAGGAGAACAGGTGGGACACCTATAATTCTTGAACAACCAGACACACATTCACTGACGTGGCCTGAGGATTCCAAGATGTTTGAGTCCTGTTGAGCAGCTAGACTCTGAAGATGATTGTTTTGAAGGTGCTGAGTGCTGTATGTGCTAAGGACCCTGAAACTCTGAAGGTGCTGGGAGATGTCAGGCCACGCCCAGCAATATTGTGTTCCTATGGGATGATAGCATCAAATGAATGAAGTTGTCCTGGAATTCAAAGGACTATTACTGATGCTTATTTAGGCTTTTGTGCGGAACGCTTTCAGCTGCCAGGTTTCCCGGAAGTGGTAAAAGCACTGTGTGGGGGAGAGGAAGGGTGGGTACACTCACTACAAAAAGCTCGGGTAATATCAGCCCAAATACTAGTATAACCGGAGTTTTGTCATATTATTGTCTCTGTAGACAATCATAGAGGAGTGATGATTCAAGGCAATAGCAAAATGGCAATTATTGTTGACAGATGCAGCATTTGTGGCTTCAGTAAGGAGGGGCTTGGAGCAACTTCTCTGAAGATTGCCGGCTTTCAACTACATGGTCAGTTTTCCCATGATTTTTCAAGGCTTGGGTTACATCTCTTTCAAGAAAAAGTGAATCTATGGAGCTGGCGCAGAGCAAATATGGCACCTGTGTTTGTGGGCATAGTTACAATTCAAGAAGTACCTACTTGTGCAGAATTAGAATTTTTTTCAGAAAAAATATAACTTTCATATGTATTATTTAATATTATCTTTTCCCTTAGAGCCAGGATAGTTAGATATTAGAAAGCACATTTTGCATGAATAAATTAAGATATAAGGTACCATAGGTAGAACTACGAAAATCATTAATGTCAAAAGGGACAGTTATTATTCTCAAAAGAAGTTTCCCCTCCAAAAAACAGGGATTTTATCTATGTGTGTGTGTTTTGGGAGTCATACTAGCATGTGAGGGTCTACTCCTGGATCTGTGACCAAAGATTTCTAGCAGTGGTGTTTGGGAACCATATTTAGCAGTGATATTTGGGGCTTCAAGTGCCTTGGTCCTTGTATTTAGCTCTGCAGCTCAAGGGCTTTAATTCTGGGGGAGGCAATTATGGTTAAATTAGGTCAGAAAGGTGGACGTTCTAGTCAGATAGGACCAGTGTTCTTATAAGAGGAAAGAGACATTTTCTCTCTTTATCCTCTGAGTACACTGGAAGAAAGTGCACCCTGATCTCAAATGTCATAGGCTTTAGAACTGGAGAAGAATAATTTCTGTAGCATTTTCTTAAACAGCCAACGCACTGGTGAAAGGTGTTGTACATTGTATGACTAAGACTTAATCATGAACAACTTTGTAATTGTGAACAAAAAAAACTTATTATGAACAATCTTGTAGCCAGGGTTTTTAAATAAAGCAACTTAATTTTTAAAATTTAAAAATATAAACCAGGCCACAAATTTGGGAATTTCTCCCAAAATCTCCTAAATGCTAAATATTTCAACTATCTATTTCAACCAGAACATATCACCACTTAAGGAATCATATGACATTTTCAGTTATTTACCTTGTCATTTAAACTGTTTCATAAAGGGCAATAAATAAATAAATCTGTAGACAATAGTAAATAAATTCCATGGCTTTTGAAAGTTGTTAATTTTCCATTGTGGTTTTCATTCATCTTCGTTTGTGGCCATGAGAGGGCGATTACCAAGTGAGACGTTTTTAATGTGCTTAAAAGCTCCCATAGGTCCAGACTACACCAGGTACGTTTCCTGCCTCAAACACCAGAACTTTCTACTAATAATGAAAACAAACCAGAGAACTCTAAGTGAATCTCTGTTTCTAATACAAGTACAAAAAACATTTTTTTCAGCTCAAATATAAAAACATAATATCCTTTGGATTCAGTAGAGAGTTTGGGTATTTGGGGGGAGGGTGGTTGAACATCTAGTTATGCTTGGGGTTTATTCCATGTTTTGTGCTCAGGAATCACTCCAGGTGAGGCTTGGAGGGTGCCAAGGATGAGCACACATGCAAGACGAATACCCTACCTGCTGTACTATCTCTCTAGCTCCTCAGAGAAATTTTTATAGGACAAAGGCATATTTAACTGTCTTTATAAAAAATGGAGAACAAAGTCATCTAAAACATATTAATAGGAAAATAGTCTGAAATTGTAAAAAAAAAACTGTTCTATATAAAAATGTCTGTGGTTTTGCTTCCAAGCAGCAGAAACTATAAACAGAACATGCAGAGGTTAAGGAGAAAAATAAGGAGGAAAGAAACGATAGAACTTTCAGGAGCAAAACAAGAAAATCAACATACATCATGTCTATGTAGACTTGTTTACACCATTATAGATATATTTATCAAATTAGTGTTGTCTTGTAATTAATAAATTATAACAATTATTTTTGTAGATTAGTAATTAAAGTTGAGTCAATTCTATTACAGCGTTAGGTCATTTCACTTTGAACTAATTCAAATTGTAGTATGGCTTAAATAAATTTAGAAACATTTCTGAAGTTCAGATGATACAAGCAAAGGATTGCTTCTTTTATCATTTCTGGCTTACACTGTTACAAATATCTATCCCAAGAATGCTAGTAAATAGAATAATAATCTGGGTGTTTGAACAGCAAAACTATAACTCTCCATCCCTTCCTAATATCTATCTACCTCTGTCAATATTGGAATAGTGTATTAGAAACTAGAAATCTCTTTACTAAAATAATTGGTCTATAAAAATGGTATTTATAAGAATAGAGTGCTGAAAAAAACACAGCCATGGGATATTTACAATGGTGAGTAAGAGAAAAGGGAGGAAAGGAATCGAACTCATTCTGGTAGACACAGTATTTCTAGACTTTCTTATGTGATTTCCATGCCTATTTTGACAGCATCTCCATCTCTGTACACTTCTTTGATCACTCCAGACTCTATTAGGATCTCATAATTACTGTTTACACTGCACTTAACATTTCACCACTTAAGAAAATCACTGAACATATCCATAAGCCTTCTTCATCTATAAAATATGAATTTATAATTATACATTGGTTAGATAATAAAAGTAAATGTGATGCACGAAAAGTGATCAAGTTGTCCAGCATGTAAATGATCAACAAATGTTAAACTAATATTTTTCTAGCACTTATTGTGTGTTGTTTTTGGATAATATACAGCTCATATTGAACTTGGATATTTTCCTAAGGTAGAGACAATGTTCTACTCATAATAGCCTTCCTTTGTCTACCATAATTTCTAAAACATTCGTTGTTTAAAATATAATCACATATTAATTAAAAAGCATATGGATGAACAAAGTATCAGTTTAGATTCTACAAATATAAGCTGAGATATTTCATAAGAGCTACTCAGGATCTATAATAAAAGGTCTCATGTTTATCCATTCATTCATCAGTTTTCCATATTGTACTTACAACAAAGTATTAAATAGAAAAAGACACTCAGAGTGAGTGGTGTCTGTACTCCTCTTATCAGTAAGAAGTGAAATAAATCATTAAAACTTTGAATTCAGGTAAGGTATGTGAGATCAGCAGAGGTGACCATAGGTGATGGCCAGAGTTTGAATTCACAAAGCTCCACATGGAATCAAACTTGAGATATATGAACATAGGTGCAGTAGCCCGATGGTTATAGGTAGTGGGGAAAAAAGATCCTATTTGACGGAGCCAGACTAATAGCAGGGTGGTAGAATGTTTGATTGCATGCACCCAAACTGAGACAGACACAAGTTTGATCCCCAGTATCCCATATGGTCCCCTGAGCTTGCCAGGAGCAATTTCTGAGTGCAGAGCCAGGAGCAACCCCCAGACACTGCTGGTTGTGGCCCAAAAACAAACAAACAAACAAAAAGACCCTATTTGAATCAAGATCAGGTGTCTGAGACTAGCAGGAATGGCTGAAGGCAGTGGTCAGAGTTGAAATTTACCAATAATAAGTTGAAATAGAACCTGAGGTACATGAACCCAGCTGCAGCAGCCTGTGGATGTGGACAGAGGTTTTGTTCTGAAGGGTGGAGAGCCCTGTTTGATTTGAGGTGTGTGAGACAAACAGGAGAGGCCAGAGTCAGTCGCCAGATTTAGATTTTAAAAAACACAGTTTAAATTAGAAGAGAATTACAAACAAACACAGAAAAATTTTTGACACCTGGAAATTAAAAAATTGATCACTGAACACCCAACAGGTTAATGAGGAAATCAAAAGATTCCTGGAAGCAAATGAGAACAAGTGCTGGTGTGGATACAGGAAGAAAGATACTCTTAATTCTGTGTTGGTAGGAATACTGTCTGGTCCAGCCTTTCTGGAAAACAATACGAATATTTTTCAGAAACTGGATATTTAACTTCCTTATGATCCAGCAATACCACTCCTAGGAACATAGCCTAGAAACGTAAAAACACAATACAAAAATTTCCTCTGCACTCCTATTTTCATAATAGCACCAGAATCTGGAAGCAACCCAGGTGCCTGACAACAGTTGAGTGGCTAAAAAAACTGTAGTGTGGGGCCGGGCGGTGGCGCTGGAGGTAAGGTTCCTGCCTTGCCTGAGCTAACCTAGGACGGACCACGGTTCGATTCCCCGGTTCCCCATATGGTCCCCCGTGCCTGCCAGGAGCGACTTCTGAGCCAATAGCCAGGAGTAACCCCTGAGCGTCACCGGGTGTGGCCCAAAAACAAACAAACAAAAAAAAACTGTAGTGTATCTACACAATAGAATACTAGGTAGCTGTTAGGGAAAATGAAGTCATGAAATTTTCCTATACATTGATGGACATGGATATTTTTATGCTGGGTTAAATAAGTCAGAGGAGAAGGATAAACATAGAATAATTTTATTCATCTGCGGTATATAAGGAAAATAAAAGACAGTGCATGAATGGCATACAGATACAAAAGAGATGAGGATCAAGAGGACCAGTCCATGGTAGCAAGCTTGCAGAAGGGTCTTCTATGAAAGTGACTTGCGTGGCACCCCTCCATTAACAATAGTAAAAACCACGGTGTCAAAAAGGAAAAGAGAGAGAGTGAAGTAAAATGTCTGTCCCACAAGCAAATGGGTAAGGTTAAGTGAAAGGGAAGAGGATGTCAGGGAGGGTAAGAGGTAAACTTGACACTGGTGATGGAAAATGTGCACTGGTGAAGGTTATTTTACATTGTATGACTGTAACTCAATCATGAACCACTTTATGAAAATCTGTTATAAATGGCCTTGTAACCACGATGTTTACATTTTTTAATAATTGAAAACTTTTAGGCAAAGGAGTGATGTAATGAATGAGTAGACAGCTAAATTGAAGGCCAAATGAAGCAAGACCAGACTAACAGAAACTAGTGAACAGATTATTGAAAAAGTTCAATGCTTAGATTAACACAAGATACATATAAATGGAAGAAATATAATATGACAGACCTTCAACAGGCATAAAAAACCAAACTTGCAACTGATTGCATATGTGTGCTAAGGGAGGAAAGAATAGATAGAAGTTTTCCAAATTGTAAATAAGGGTATGTGGGAAACAGGGTATTTTACTAATGTAGTACATTAGCAATTTCACTTATAGAGATGCTTATTAAATTTTAAAATATGTTTATTAAATTCATATATTAATATAGGTATTATTAGGTGCTAATTGATAGTATAGTCAGTAATGAACTATTTCTGGCCTGCATATATATATAAATATATATATATTATTTGAGTCACACTTTTATGGGGTTTTGGGAGGTTTGGGTAAAGGTTTTTTGGGGGGACACACCGGCAGCACTCAGAGGTTAGTCCTGGCTCTACACTCAGAAATTGCCCCTGGCAGACTTGGGAGACCATCTGGGATGCCGGGAATCGAATCACTATCTCCTGGGTTGGCTGCATGCAAGGCAAACACCCTACCACTATGCTATCTCTCCAACTCCATTGACTTACACTGTTTTTATCTTATTTGTTTTCCACTGGTATAGGAACCCTTCAAAATAGCCCAGTGCCCACTACCCTTTATATGTATTACATTTGTTACTCTTAATTCCAAGTAAAATACTGGAGAATAAAAAAATGCTGGTTTTCTATTCCATTCATTCACCCCCAGGTTCAGAACTGTCCTGAATAAATCATATTTACTTGCATATTAAATCCTTAAGCATGTGTATAATTGTATTTTTTAAATTAATGTGCACTTGCAGTTCAACTCTCCTGTTTGTTTGTCAAAGCTAGTCAATCTCCAGTGGCTTCAAATGTCTGCTTTGAGACTAACAGTCTAAACACTGAGTCACAATTTCCCTTTTGGATTTTTGTAATTAGGGAGATACATTCAAAGACAAGGTTAGAAACGATTATGAGGATTATAGTAAAGCATGCAATAATTAATATTCAACATAATACCCTGGCATATTGTTTTAAAAATAAAATTATTTTATTGTTTATTTCCCTCCCCACTTTTATATATATGCACAGGCACACAACTATTCTAATAAATGAATTCTAAGTATACTTTGTCCTTGTCAAGAGGGTAAATAAAGAAACTAATATTTATTAATCACTTGCATCATATGCCAGACTCTTTTTTGGTTTATTTTTATATAAGTCACCACTTTCATTTTTGTCAAGGAAGAGAAAGAGCTTGTTTTTCCTTGTCCCTAAGTGCACTGTCCCTAAGTTTTTCTATCATTTATCAGAATATCCCTATGAAAAGATCTTCAGAATTGCCCTCCATGCTTTCATTGCCACTGCTCTGATTCCAAATTCATCAATGGAATCAGCAGTAGGCAAAAATTCCAAAGGCAGGGAAAAATTACTTAATCTAGCATGGGCAAATACTCTAAGAGAGAAACCAGAACACAGCTATCATCAGGCCAGAACTGACCCTCATGTCAGTTTGATTAGACTCAGAAGTTGCTCTAGAGCTAAGGTGGCACAAAAATAAACATTATTCAGACATCAGTGCAGTTACTAAAAAATGTTCCGTTACCCACATACTTTTATTCACTAAAAATATATTTAGATGCAGACTCCATTTCAAATGGAAAGGTAAAGGTCAATACTTATCTTTCCGGAGTCTTGTGACGTTTTATATGGTTGCAAATGTTCTGATTCATATACATACTTATCATTAAGTAAAGCCTGTAACCAATAAATTATAGTTTTCAGCTAAACAATGTCTCTCAAAATGTATACTGGAAGTTTTATTCCATTTTAGACCATAGTCCATATATTAACTATTTTTGTGATTAAATGTTGAATTTCCAGGATAATTTTGCAATATAAAAACACTATAAAAACTATATAGAAGATCAATAAGAATTGATCTCATTCTCTACTATACTAAAAAGTGCAAAGAAATGGAAAAATAGACAAATGTGAAGAAAGCATGCACTTGTCTACTCTATTTAAATCAGCATAGGCCAGAGCATTGTATTCATTGGAAGAGATTCCATGAGATTTTCCCATCTCATTTAGATACACAACATTAATTTCTCTAAAATGTTCATAAATTAATGAATAGATAGTACTAATACTAGTGAAGAAAAATAATACTAAAGTTTACTGATGATGTTGATGGCATTTTAGTTTTTGTTCACAATCACAAACGATTCCTTTTGTTTAAAACAAATGTCACTCTAGAGAGTTGTTACTCTTCTTTGAAACTCTTTTGGACTTCATTCATCATGTTTAATGATTTATGTCTTTATTAATGATCCAAGGGAAAAATTAGAAACCCGTAACAAAATTAAAATGTTTTCTTGAATATTCATGCTCAATAACTATAAAAAATGAATTCCTATTTCTAACCTTTATTAGCTAACTGATGTTCTGAGTTTTTCCTCTTTCATTTGACTGTGGAAAGCCTAATGTGTAAGTGTTTTATCATCATTAAAACTTTCAATAAGAGTTGTCACTATTAAATCAAGATTGGCTCTCAGTTTTGTCATACAGTCATATTTTCCAAGTTTTTTATTATTTTTAATATAAAATAACTCAAAAGTGAGGAGATACATAATTTTAAACTTTAATTGATCAAGTCAGCAAACTACACTCCTGATATTCTTAGAAGATGAAAGAGTTTAGAAGCAAAAGACCCAAGTTTGGTGCTAAACTCAGTCTCTTTGAACTCAGAACGAAGTCAAGTTGCTCATATTGAGATATCATCTGATCTAAAGTAAAATAGTATTTCACAGAATGTTGTGGAAATAGAGAGCTGATAATAATATGTGACAATGCCAACATCTCCTGAAGCAACGAAAGGGAAGCAGTAAACAGTGTCTATTACCTGCCATTAGCAATGGAATTGACTATGAACATCTTTTTATTTCCTCATCATTTAGAACTCTCCTCAGTTATTTACAGTCTCATGTTTATGGTTTCAGAGATAAAATATTTTTAAAATTTTAACTCATACAAAAATAGTTTCACCCAAATAAAGTTTATAATAAGAAGTTATGAACAGGAATCAGACAGTTATAATGGGTGAAAGGATTCACCATGAAAGAGGTAAGCTGGCAGAAAATAAGGCAGATTCAGTCTAGAAGAAGGCCTACAAACTGGGTGGAAAGTGTAGTTAGATGGGCAAAGATGAAGGCAACATGCCAGTAAAAAGATTTGGAACATTTAACACAAATTGAATAATGAAAGGAAACCCAGTTGCCAGAATTTAAGTAGGTGAAGGTGGGACTGAGGTGTGGGAATTTAGACAGGAGCCCAAGCATGTGCACTGAAATGACCCATTATTATGAGACTAGCATTTAAGAAAGTCAAAGGTGCATGCAACAGTATAAGCAATTTTGCTTGTGCAGGTGAAATTTTATGGCTTTCATTCTAAAGAGAAATTAGAGAATAAAGAAAACAGTGTAACCTGAAAATAGTTTGTTCAGGTACTGCCAGAAGCCTTAAAACATAATTAAGTGAATATTTTTAATGCATTTTAAGATTTTAATGTGAAAATCAATAGACTAAAATGATACAGACAAATTTGTCATATGCTAATAAAATAAGAATAAAAATATTTCTTACACAAGAAGAAGGTAAGTTCCACAGTGAGGTAGCAGATGAATAATGTTTGCTAGAGGAACATATTTTGAGGCAGTTTGGATGTATGAGAAGAAAGGTCAAAAGTGACCTTTTTCATTATTTTCAAAATATGAAATGCAGATCAAGATAAAACAAGTAATTGAAAGAAGAAAATTAAATAAAAACACGTAATTAGTATAAAAGAGAGAGAGGCTATGAAATCAGTAGGAAATGATCTTAAGATAGAAGTAATATAGGTATCAAAGAGGATAAAATCTAATAAATTCAAGATATCATAAAATAAAAATTCAACTTTGGCTTTTTCTAAAATTTAAAGCAACCCTATATTTTCCATCATTCTTACATTTTTCATAATGCTTTAAAACAAACCCTATTGACAGAAGATGGAAATCACAAATATATATTTAGTATATACCTGAACTTAAGAAAATTAGCTCCAGTTATATTCTAAACTAACCTCTGAGCTACAGAGTGCTTAATCATTCCTACAAAAATAGATCTAAAGGAAGGCCAGAGTGATATAGCACAGCGGTAGGACATTTGCCTTGCACGTGGCCGGTCTGGGACAGACCTGGGTCTGAGTACCTGCATCCCATATGATTCCCCCCACCAAGTCTGTCAGAAGCAATTTCTGAGTGCAGATCCAGGAATAACTTCTAAGTGCCACTAGGTGTGATCCAAAATCAAATCCAAAATATAGAGATATAGATATAGATATATGAGCTATATGCATTAATGTATTTGTTGGCAAGGGAGCAAAAGGACCTATCCGAAATGGTAATCTATTTTATAATGGAAGGTATGTAACCTTGATGAAAAATGAGTTTTACAGATAATTTACCTGATCTATTTAAGAAAAATAAGCAACTCATGCTTAAGTGGATCTTTATCTTTTAAGAAAGTATATGAACTTCTGTTGAAACCCACTGGTTTCACTTCTCTCTTGAGGACCCAATATAAATATGGAATCAGAATGTTACTCCAGGTCAAGAGGAAAAAGGCATGTAGCTAGAAGTTTGGAAACAAATGTTTCAAATTCACAACACATACATATAAATAAAAGGATTTTTGTCATTTAACTTTCCACTTATTCTGAATTTTTTTTTCATCTGTGGAATACAAAACTCCAGGCAGGTCTTCCACAACTCTACGCTATAGCACTTAAAATCGTAACCATCTGTTTGACTCCTAAGATATGATATATGCTGTGAATATTTTATCCTATATACTCAGAGAAAAGTAAAGAAACTGTCCAGAAAAATCCATCTGACATTTTATTGTTCAAGAATAAACTCAATAAAACAATGAAAAGTATTGATTATTTTATGCTTTATAAACAATATAATAGCTCTTCTTGTCACATAGTATTTCCAAATTATACAAATAGTTTATGGATAAAATATTTAAGTATTTAACTATTATCTGATCAGATATGGGATGCAAGCTGGGAATGGGAGTGGAGGGAGGAAAACACTGGTTGTGGGAATTCCCCTGATTCAATGTTAATATGTAAATAAAATATTACTGTGAAAGATGTGTAACCCACTTTCGTCAAAATAAAAATTATATATTTAAAAAAAAGAATTACTGGGATCTAAGGACTTCTCACTTCAAGCTTAAGGATCAAGGTCCAGGGGAAAGCCTGAGTGTATGAATAATTTTTTTTCATACTGTTTTTAAAGCATGATAGACTTGGAGAA
The DNA here is from genome assembly GCA_004027635.1 of Crocidura indochinensis. Lineage (NCBI taxonomy): Eukaryota > Metazoa > Chordata > Mammalia > Eulipotyphla > Soricidae > Crocidura > Crocidura indochinensis. The sequence goes on from PVKC010020342.1 coordinate 15,870, forward strand.
ACGTGTAGTAGCAAGAAAAGTGTAGTAGCAATACACATTTATCTCTCTCTCTTTTTTTTATTTTTGGGTCACACGCAGTGACACTCAGGGGTTACTCCTGGCTATGTGCTCAGAAATCACTCCTGGCTTGGGGGACCATATGGGACACCAGGCGATCGAACTGCAGTCAGTCCTGGGTCAGATGCGTGCAAGGTAAATGCCTTACTGCTATGCCATTGCTCTGACCTGACACTTATCTCTCTTATAGATGTGCTGAAAAAACATGAAAAATATTTTCCACATCCTTGCAGCTCACAGCCACTTGTCAGGCATGCTCAGAGAGTGTAGAACTGAGCTGACTGTGCTCAGCCACATGCAGCTGTGTAGGGCCACACCCTTGTTATGGCACTCAAAAGCCATGTGGCTGTTGGGAATCAAGATCAGTTTCTCACACAGGATGGATAAGGACTTTGAGGACTTGAGAACTCCAAAAAGTATTTTAAAGTTTACCCTCAAATGCACCAAGAAAGTGAGAGGAATTCCTATACATATCATGAACATTTTTGAAAATATGAATCAGGAAATGGGCAATAACATACCACCAAGCAGACAAAGCTGAAACCTAAGGGCTCCTATAGCATAGCATCAAATCAAAAGCTCCCTAAGAAAACAGAAAATGAGACTAGAAATTATACTACACAATTATAGTGTACTGAAGAAATTTGAGCCTAAGCCCTGAGATCAGATCATTTAAGACTTTCTCTCTCCAAGTCGAGTACTGAGTAGAGATGTATTGAAAACCTAAAGGAGAGAAACTAAGAGCAAAGTCTATGGCTGGCATCAGAGAATATCTTCATTAAAGGTATTCCATTAAAATCCTCCTGAAAATTAAAGAATCGTATACCTAAAATGAAAACACAGATGGTAGAATATGATAATAAGGAAATTATACAAACTGTAGAACAAGAAACAAATTAGAAAGTAAGATCCAAGCTCTGTGCCTTGCAAGAGAACTACAAAGGAGCTTCTGTGACTGATAAATGAATGACATAAATAGAACTGGAAATCAGAGTATCAACAAACTTCAAGAACTCTGGAATCAAAAACAAGACAGAATTCTTTAACTTCCCCTTAGCTATTTTTCTAGAAATTACTAGAACTCGATTCTCAAACTGTGATTTAGAAAGCCTGAAGGTCTCTAATCCCTGTAAAGGGGTCAGCTAGGGTAAAGCGATTTAGATGCTGTCTGTCATTTTAATTCTCATTTTCTCACAGAATTCTCTCACAGGGTTCCAAAAAGTATATGGCATTTGATAATATGGTGAACTGAAAGTGAAATCAGATAAGAAAACAGCAATCTTTCTGTTAACTGGATTTTGCCAAAATGATGTGCCTTATCAATTATATCTATTAAGATACTTGTGTGGCAGATTGCTTTGTTTTACTACATATTTCTGCATTTGTCTATAAAATTAAGAAGAAAGGAATAAAGGCTGGGGGCCATGGGCCAAGTGGTCTCAGATTCATTGGTAGGGAAAAAAGGACAGAACTAAATATCCAAGCCGAAGTCAACAACAATAAAATCAAGAGACCTAGACTTTAACAATCTAAATGAGCCTGTTATACTGGCAGGCCAGAGGGTAAAGGGTTGTGGTATAGGATGCACTCTGGATCCAATGGTGGAGGGAGATTGACACTAGTAGTGGAAATGAACTTGGCTCACTGTAATTCTGAAATTCAACTATGAAGGACTCTGTAGATCAATACAATTTCAGTAAAATAAAAATAAATTAAAGAAAAGGTATTTGTATGAAAATGCAATGTGTTCACAGTTGTTTCAATTACTTAAAAATGCTTATGTTTTAATTGTTGAGATATAAAAAAAAAGCAATCTGTGGGACCAGCACAATAATACAGTGTATAAGTTATTGGCCTTGCATGCAGCTAACTTGGTTTGATCCTTAGCAGCCAACAGGAGTTATTCCTGAGTCGAGGGCCCAGAGTAAGCCTTGAGCACTGCTGAGCGTGACCCCAAGTCCCACTCCAAAGTAAAATAAATAAAATGACAACCAATCTATATATCTCATCTAAATAAAAGTCTATTGGAGACTTAGGTAATATTCAAGAGTACAAAAAAGTTCTCAAGTCAAACAGATTGAGAACTGCTATGGGAGAAGACCCACTCCACCTAATAAGGAAAAATGAATGACATAAAAAATATATAACTGGGACAAAAATGTTTTTTTAAAGATAGACAAAATTCTCGACATAGGATCCATGCAGCTATCCTTAAAACAAACCAAAACAGGAGCTGGAGCAATGGCGCCAGCAGTAGGGTGTTTGCCTTGCACACAGCTGACAAAGGATAGACTGCTGACCAAGGACAGACTGCGGTTCAATCCTCCAGCGTCCCATATGGTCTCCCAAGTCAGGAGCAATTTCTGAGTTCATAGGCAGGAGTAACACCTGAGCATCACCGAGTGTGGCCACAAATCAAAAACAAAACAAAACAAAACCTTTCCAGCCTGAAGCAGGAAATTCTGAGTGGGAGTTCAGGACACAAATGTATTGAATACAAAATAGCTAGAGTTTAACTGAAACTTTAGTCAGTCAGATGGGCCTGCACATTCAGTGGTCTCATAATATCTAAAAATTATAGAAAACGGGAGCTAGAGCTGTAGCATAGCTGGTAGGGCGTTTGTCTTGTATGCTGATGAACTAGGTTCCATCTTAAGCATCCCACAGCGTCCCCAGAGCACAGACAGGAGTAATTTCTGACCACAGAGCCAGGAGTAACCTCTGAGTGCTAACAGTCATGCCCC
>PVKC010020343.1:0-10431 GCA_004027635.1 Crocidura indochinensis
TAAAAATCTATGTGCTCACGTATGTATATAAAAAGAAAAAAAGATTTTTAGGAATTGAAATAAAAAAAAGGGGGGGGCCGGGAGATAGCATGGAGGCAAGGCGTTCACCCTTCATGCAAAAGGTCATCGATTCGAATCCCGGTGCCCCACATGGTCCCCCGTGCCTGCCAGGAGCAACCTCTGAGCATGGAGCCAGGCGCAACCCTCGAGCACCGCTGGGTGTGACCCAAAACAAACCAAAAAAAAAAAAAGAAGTGAAGTAAAAAAAATTAATTTTAGGAACAAGGTGATGCAGGAAAGTATCTCGATTTGGGGAAAAGCAGGTAAAGAGGTGGTGTAATACAGGTCTTATGCTTATGATGGTAGTATAGGTTTCCCCCTTGATTTTTGAGACTTTCTTGTGGTGTGTGGGTTCCCTGGCGCTTTTTCATCTCCCACACTGACCTTCTTGAGATTGGAAAAAGATTTGTGGCAGTGAGGACTTGGGAAGAGTTCATGCTTTGGGGGGATACTTGTAGGGCTAAGTCCAGTTTCAATTTTCTTTTTTGATCTTGCTTCTTTCAGCATTCTATTTCTATCTCTGGTTTTCATCAATATTACTAGGATGTGCCCTGGGAACTTTTTATTTGGCTCTTTTTTAGCTGGTACTATTCTGGCATCCAGGGTGTGGGTGTATTCACTCTTCAGCTCCAAGAAGTTCTCATCAATGATGTCTTTGAGTGTTGTGTCTTCATAAGGGTTTTCTTCATGGATTTTTGGGACCCGAAGATTCTTTTGTTGTTTCTGTTGAATTTATCCTAAAGTTCTATTGTCATATGTCTGTAGTTTTCGGAAGATTTTTTAAAATCTACTGTCATTTATTCAATTTTAATTTGCTTTAATTTGCTGTTATCTGCAGTCATTATGCAGCTCATTTTAGAGCTCATTAATTCTGTCCTGTTACTCTGTTAGTGAGAGCTTTCAATGAACTTTTCATTTTGTCTACCAAATTTTTGGTTTTGTCATTTCTGTTTGAAGTTTTATCATTTCTACCTATTGGTTGTCTTATTGGTTGATCTTATTGGTTGTCTGTCCTATGGTTTCTTTGTATTCCTTGAATATCCTCAACATTTCCTCTATACAGTCCTTATCAAAAAGGTTATATAGGTGACTGATACTAGTTCAGTCTTCAGAACTATCATTTTAATTCACTAAGCATGGTGGGGTTCTGTGTTATTTTCCCATTATGACCTTTGCAGTATGGTGGTGGTTTTTATGTGTTGCAGTGTGGCTTATTAACTAGAAGAATTGTGTGACCATTCTACCTTTTTCTGTAGAAGTGCTTTTCTTGAGGCATACTGACCTGGGGTGAAAATGACTCTTCTGAGTCACAAAGAGAACCCTACTACTATTTTGTCTGTCTGCCTCCACCTATATCATTTTAAAGTTCTGGGCCCTATAGTTTATAGGTATAGACTAGATTCATTCTTATATGATTTGGGGCGATTTGATTCCAATAACTGAAATGATGGCTTAATGTGAGAAATCATTCCCCTAACAACAGCAACAACAACAACAAAAACCTACCCAAATTGGAGTATTTACCTACATAAACCAGTTTAAGTCTTAGGATACAAAGGGTTTTCAAAAAGAGCATATGCATCCAAGAAAAATAGAATAGTAGGAAGGAATAGATGAGAAGTATATGATGGCTCCAAAGGAGCACATAAGAAAGCATAAAATAAAAAGTTTAGGGTCTTTTATTCTTTTTTTGTTTGTTATTGGGTCATATGTGGCATTGCTCAGGGCTTATTCTTGGTTCTAAGCATAGTGATCACTTATGACAGGCTCAGGGAACCAGGTGGGATTCTTGACCGTGTGAAAGGTAAGCACATTATATTATCATTCTGGTCCAAATCTTTAAGATGTAGCAAGAACATGGAAAAAATAAAACAGAAAACTTTTAGCATTATATTTTAAGGGAGCATTCTAATTGGCTACATGAAATACTCTAGCCTTTTCTCTTAATGTACCTTTTTAATATCTATATACTTAGTAACTGTTCTTAATGATTCTGTCAACTTAAACAATGGCTCCTTGTTGGGAGCCCTGGTGGAGGATTTATATGGTATTGAATAAATGGCCAGCCTGTAAAAACACTGAAAATTGTCCAGGTGACCATAAAACCTGGAAAAATCCCTGTGCTTATCTTTTTTAAGTGTGGGTTTTTATTTTTTGTCCCCTTCTCTGAGACTGACTCCCACTGGATGGAGGTTGAAGGTGCCAATCCAATTGGCATTAGACACATTATGGCTCTTATGGGAACATGGAAAGAGATCCTACCCTCTGACAAGCAAAGTTCATAAATAAATGACACACCACAGGTTTCTCTTCCCATTTCAATGGTGTGATTCAGACCTCATAAGGTAGTGGGTTGTGCCCTTGCCTGGACTGTAAATTAATTCAGACACAAGTGCTTCCTCAAGACTTATAGTCTTGCTAAGGAAATAATACATGTTTCCCGAATTACATTAATGTTACAAAGAAAGCAGGGTTAATGGACTACGGAAAAGTGGCCACAAAGGGAATGCTTTGACAGAGAAATGATTTTGGCTGCAGTGTTCACAGAGAAGACTAAACTAAGCAGAGGTTTCCATTTCGGCTTTCACTATTCAGGAGTATATCAGTGCATGGCACATTTCAGAAGCATGGGATTAGACCCACTGTAATGACAGAGTCACCAGTGGCTGGTGACTGATAAGATGCTACACATCTGAGGAGAAATAAGAGGAAAACAAGTTGATAAGATCACCAGAGAGCAGGTTTAGAAGCCAGAAGGCATTCAGGATTAGGCTGGTGAACCCCAAATCCAGAAAAGAGAATAAAAGGCACATGGTGTTAGGAACACAGTGGTAGGAGATGAGGGCATCTAAGAAGTAAGAGCTCTAGAAGAAACATGAATTTAGAAGACAAGAAGATGAACTCAAAGACAAGACTGCTAGAAACAGTGTTACATGAGACATAATCATACTCTGGGACTTTCCTAGTAGAGTCTCTGTGCATTCACTTTACACATTTTATAGAGATCCCAGTTGGGGGCAAACAAAAATATACTCAGTTAACATTCAATGACTAAAGAGTCAAATGCTTTAGAGACTACGAGTGCTGAGAACAGGAAGTGATCCAGACCTTTGTTTCTCAATCCTTTTTCCAGGATGGACACCTTCTGACCTTCCTTTCTTCCTGTGACCCCTTGCTCTAGTGGTTGAAACTCTAGTCTTGTGCCAGAGCCTTGCATTTATGTGATTTTCACCTATGGCCTCCTTGGCATATATGAGGATCCATATGGTCATATGGCCACTGGTTGAGAAATGCTGATCTAAGGCAAACAGCTTTGTGAAGGCAAGAACTCCAACCCAAACAGTGTAGTCCTCTGGGACCATTTAGTAGAAACACGGAAAGACAAGTCCAGAAGAAGCTTCACAGTTAGTGAAACATGGTTGTGAGTATCTGAGAGTTCTGGTGTGTCCGATTTGGAAAAGGAGAAAAAATAGATGAGGTTGGGGAAAGTAATAGTGAGTTTCCCCAAATTGCCCGAATTTTCCTTAAGTTAACTGGGAGGAAGCAAGGTATCCGGGCTAAGTGTGATAGATTGTGATACACTGATATATCAAGTGGGATGAAACATCACATCCATCACCGGAGAGTTTTTATCTTCCTAATGTGATCAAACCACTCATGGACATTATCAAACTAGTAAGAAAAACATTTTATATCTTCTCTTCTACCTGACAAAAGAGGATAAAAACTTACTTTGGGAAAAAAATAAACATTTACTTTACAGTGTTACAAACTCAGTACTAAATTGGACTAAAGCCCTTTGGGAATTCTTGTGTGTCTTCAGGTTTGGGTAAATGTTAACATTTGAGGAGGTCAAGGGGAGAGAAGCAAACACTGCTATGATCAGAAGGGACCAAAAAGAGAGCTCTGCCTGCTCTTTAAAGATGAAAGATACACCTGTCATCCAGGCTTCAGGACTATCCATCAGCAACAACCAAAAAGCATTACAGAATTATAGGTATCCTTGCTTTTCAAAAGTTTTCATGATATCTTTGTGATAATCTTTTTGAAAAGATTTTCATTCGTACCTTTATTTTAATTTTTTTTTTTTTGCAGATTGAAAGAGATTAGATGATTTCCATTTTAAACAAAGGCCCAGTGCTCTGCATTGTTTGTTTAGTAGCAGTTCTAAAATGGAGTATATGGGAGCAGTGAGAGAGAAGCTCCTCTCTACTTTCTAGTTATCATATCTGTCCTGCTTGGACTACTTGGTCAGGATGATTTTATGTTCTGTGTGGTCTTTGATATTATTTGGTAAGTTATTTTTTGAAGGCCTGGGAATGCTTAAATATGTTTCTAGATTGGAGTTGGAGAGATAGAACAATGAGTAGGCTGCATTGCATTTGTTGACCTGGGTTTGATTCTTGGTTTCCCACATAGTTCCCTATTTATCACCAGAAGTAATCCTGAGTGTAGAACCAGGAATAACCCCTGAGAATGACCAGATATGGCTCAAAAGCAAACAAAAAAATTGAATGTTGAATACTGTTGAATGGTAATTGTTCCCCACTTTGCACCCCTTGAGCCTAAAAAAAAGTCTTTTAGGAATGTTCTATTTAAGATAGTAGAGAAATCTAGTATATATTTAAATTTTTTCCAATTTGGCAATTAAAAACTGAGCCATTAACCTGGGCTTTGTTTGGAAACCTTGTTTAGAAGCAAATATTGACCCAGCAAACTTATCATCACTACTCCCAAACTGCTCTTGTAGAATGATTGTTGAAGTGGCCAAGCCATCCAAGGTTAGCAACTTTTTACTTTCCTAATAAAGCATTTTTTTCCAGCAATGCTCAGGTGTTACTCCTGGCTTTGTACTTAAGAATTACTTATGGCGGTGCCCAGAGGATGATATGGGATACCAAGGATTAAACCTGAGCAGCACCTTATCTCTATACTATTGTTTTGGCCTTACTGATAATACTTTTGATAAGACTTAATGAATGATTTAATTCTTCTCCAGAGTATAATGCTGCTGGAAAATTAGATAAGTATTAGGAAAAAAATAGATAAAAAGAACCAGAAAGCTAGTGCTGAGATAAAGGCACTTGCTTTACTTGTATACAGTTGTCTCCAGTTCAATTCTCAGTACTATGGTACCACATATGGTCCTCTGAGTACCATTAATTGTAGCCCTATCTTCTTTGTAATAAATTAGTATCTAAGTGTTTTTGGAAATTTGACATGTGTGTCTGGGGCATGACTCAGGAACTTGCCTTCTACCATGAGCTTGTTAGTGTTCTAGTAACTATGCTTGGAATAACTCTTGCTTAGGATTGGTCCCTGCACAATTTTATAAGTACCAAATTAACCTCAGTGAGCAGAAGGAAACCCAACTGAACTGATTGATCAAGCTTGTAGAATAACAGTGATGCCATCTCCCATTTCAGCTTTGCTCAAGACCATCTTGTCTTGCTTTCAATGCCTGAGTCCCTTGGAGTAAACCCAATCTACATCGTTTCATTTCAAAATCTTGTTTCTGAATGTTCCTGTAGTGGGGCAAACCCACAGTCAGTACCATCCTTCAAGTAGCTCTATGTGTTACTACTGGCTTCTGCTCTCACTTCCACTATTCCTTCTAATATTAGTGCATTAATTCTTTTGCCATTATTAATGCCACTATCACCACCACCACCACCACTTCTTATTGCTGCCACATCTCCCTGCCCCCATCTGCTGAGGTTTGGGGAGGCTGCTGGCTGGGAGTGGATGATATGTGACAGCTGGGCCGGGGGAAAAGCACATATGGCATGTTCCAATTAAAAAGACACACACATTAAAATTCTTGCCTCAAAGTCAGTGTTCCATAGAGTGTGCTCCCTACCTGGGAATTGCCTGAGAGATTGTGAAAATAAATAATCTCAAGCCCACACCCAGTGTTTCTCATTTCATGGTTATCTGTAGGATTGATCAGCAATCTAGATGATCCTCACACAAATCCCAAACTTATTTTAAGAACTAGTTTCTTATTTTTTCACCAATTAAAGTACACAAAACAAGTGCTGGAGTGATAGCACAGTGGAAAGAGCATTTGCTTTGCATGTAGCCGACCGGGGTTCTATGCCCAGCATTCCATATAGTCCCTCAAGAATCACCAGGAACAACCCCTGAGAGCAGAGCCAGGAATAACTCCTGAGCACCACTTGTTGTGGCCCAAAAAAAAAAAACCACAGAACATAAAATATAGCATTTGGGTTATTTGTACTCTACAGATCACCTCCCTCCTTTCCTTCCTTCCTTCCTTCCTTCCTTCCTTCCTTCCTTCCTTCCTTCCTTCCTTCCTTCCTTCCTCCCTTCCTCCCTTCCTTCCTTCTTTCCTTCCTCCCTTCTTCCTTTCCTTTCCCTTCCTTTCCTTTTCCTCCTTCCCTCCTTCCTTCCCCTTTCTTTTTGCCAAATGCTCAGTGTTTACTCCTGACTGTATTCAGGTATCACTCATGACAAGGCTCAGAAAACTATATAGTTGACCAACGATCACATCCAGGTTGACTGTGTACAAGGTAAGTGCCCTACTCATTGTTCTATCATTCCAGGTGAAGGTGTGAGAAAATAGGGCTAGGAAGCGGTTTTTAAAGACTTTTCGACCTGTTTGCTTTTCTGATCCACATTTTGATTAATTTTAACCAAAAGACATTTTGGTTATCTGGTTGACCAAGAAATTTATTCCCAACTTCCCTCCAAATTTTGTGAATGGGATTGACCTGCCTGAGGGCAGGATCCTGTTTTGAATTAATGTTCATGCCCAGAGCACCTGAGATAATAGGAAATTTTAAATAGTTTACTTGCTTCAGAATCAGCTATGATGGTATAGAACACATGCAGTACCTTGAAAACACTTGAACTAAACAACAACTGAATGCAGTAAGACCAATAATAAGTTATTGGGATCTTATAAAGGTTAAGAGAAAACCTGGGTGCAAATTCTATTTAACATATGGGAATCCTATATGCCAGATATAGACATATAGGGAAATCTTGTTTGTAAGATCTGACGTTTATAAATTTTGGAGACTCTTCTTGAAGAAAAAGAAAGAGATCTGGAGAGATATTCAGGTAAATCACTTGCCTTACCTACAGCTGATCTGGGTTTGATCCCCAGCACATCTATAGTACCCCTGTGCCTCACCAGGAGTGGTCCCTGACCACAGAACCAAGAGTAAGTCTTAAGCACCAAGTATAGTCCAATAACCCTGCCCCCTGAAAGAAAGAAAAACCTCTCTTAAATTTTATAAAAATACACATAAACTCATATTCAAATCCCCCAGAAGGCTCCCAGAAACCTTGGTGTTCATATCACTGACTTTTTAGCTGCTGAGCTGACTTCCTGAATGTGAAGCACCTTTTTGTTTTGCTGACAACTATTCCTTTCCCAACATTTCAAATACTATGATTTCTGTTTCTCTACTAAAATATTTATATCCCCAAACTGCTAACCAAGTTGACTAAAAATGTCATCTAATTACTAAATACTTTAGAACACTCTTCAATTATGTCCCTTTCCTGTTAACCAGAATGTTTTCTCTCACAGCTCAAGATAGAACACAAGTTTTGGAGTTGGAGATATAATGCAGTAGGTTAGGTGCTTGCCTCATACATGCCAGACCCAGATTTGATTCCTGGCACCCAAGCACTGCCAGGAGTGATCCTTGACCACTGATCCAGGAATAAACCCTGGACACTACCAGGATTCAAATGAAACAAAACCCAATTTTCTTTTTACATCAATTGGGCCCCAATTAAATGTCAAACATTATAACCATATTCTCAAAGTCACTGATTTTTTTTATCTTCTGTGAGGAAAAGAATATTGTTATCCACATTTTATAAACAAGGAAACTGAGACACAGAAGGGATAATCGTCTTGCCCAAAGTCACACAATTTTAAGTAATATGGCTCTATTCTTTCTGTAATTTAATGATGGGAACCCCGATTAAAATTAAAGTCAGACTTTCTGTCTCCAGAAAGGAGGGGATCTCTCCAGAGTCACCACTCTCCTTCATTACTGGACCCCAAATAAAGGGGTTTCCTGACTACCAAACAGGAAGAAATCAAAAGACCCACACGTGTAGTTATCCTGCCGAGCAACAATTCCACCAATGAGAAGCTGTCACCAGAGTTTCCAATTTTCTAGCATTTCTCATGACCTCCTTCTCCAGTCTGATTTGGATATCATCCTAGGTTTTAAAGTGCATGGATTGGACATAGTTAATGTATGGAGGGGCAAAGATACATGTTTAATTTCCTGTGCATCTCTCGGTGTGTCGAATTAAGTAATAGATTTGTTTCTGAATGAGAGTAAAAAAAAAGAGGCAAGAAACTTTGGGAAGAACAGAGAAGATTAAAAAGGGATGTTTTTGCTGTGTATGAAAGCAACTTAAAGGCAATTCCATAGTGAGATCAAAGCAAGGACAAAAGAAAGCAGAAGAGAAAGAGAAGCAAGAAAAGAGATGTGAGGAGCAAAATACCAAACCGTTAAAACTAAATATATCACAGGGAGTTGGGCATTCAAGAGATGCTTTGAAAGGAAAGCCATCTCTGCTTTTAACTTCTTTGTTAAGACATTCCTCTCCACCTGGGCCTTTCCTTTAAATTTCACCATTTAAAATACAAATGTAAGTATTCCAGACCTACAGGGAAGCACCCTAATGCCTAAAGCTTGTGCCTTTAAATTTTTTTGAAATTTAAATAAAAAATAATCCCCTATCTTGCCCCTTCAAAAGGCATTTGAAAGTCTGATGTTTGATATTGATTCTAATAATAGCATGTAAATGTAAGCAATAAAATTTATCTACTGGCTTGAGTGTGGTTTTCTTCCATCATGTTTCTTATTTATTGCAATATTGATTCTGAATGCCTGAAGTTGGCAAACCTCTGACTCTAAAAAAGCAACAACAATAACAAAAAACACTCTGACCATTAAGGGCAAAAGAGCAAAATAGAACTGGAGAAGCAGGAGCTGAAAGGAACATCGTCATATTTTGTCATTTTGGATTCTTTTCATGGGGGCCTGAGAGAAGGCTTCAAGGCCAGGTGCATACCTTGCTTGTACAATGACCCAAGTTCCATGCTCCATGCCACATGCTCCTTCCCTGCCCCTGGATGTCCCCAAGCACTAGAGTACTGCATCACCATGCCTAAACAATGAATCCAGGCCAGGAGTGAAGCAGTTCCCCCTGAGCACTGCTAGGGAGGCTGTGTCCACCCCCAAGAAAAATGCAGAGAATTGCTTTATTTATTTATTTTTAATTTTTAATGTATTTTATTTTGAATTTGGGTCAGGCAGGACTCACTCCAGGCTCTCCCCTCCAGGATCACTCCTGATGGTGCTTAGGGCACCATGTGGGTTCCTAGGGTCAGATGCATGCAAAGCAAAAGTCCTATCTACTATACTATTGCTCTAGCCCCAAAGAAGGTTCTTTTCAAATTCTGCTGACAGCATTTTGGTGATTCATGCTATCACAATTCTGAATTCTCCAAGATCAAAGGCAGCATGGATTCTATGCACAAATATGCATACACAGTATACATACTTAAAAAAAACATATTTAGATGCCAGAGAGATAGCAGAACAGGTAAGGCATTTGCTTTGCGGTTCAATCACTGACATCGGATATGGTTCCCAAAGCCTGCTAGGAGTAAGTCCTGAGTCTAGATCAAAGAGTAACCCCTGAGCATTACAAGATGTGACCTCTGGGGCCCGGGAGATAGCATGGAGGTAAGGCGTTTGCCTTTCATGCAAAAGGTCATCGGTTCGAATTCCGGTGCCCCATATGGTCCCCCGTGCCTGCCAGGAGCAATTTCTGAGCATGGAGCCAGGAGTAACCCCTGAGCACTGCTGGGTGTGGCCCAAAAACCAAAAAAATAAATAAATAAAAGAACAAGATGTGACCTCAGAACAACAACAAAAAAGAACATTAAGTGTAATGCAGCATAAAATACCTTGTAAACAGCTTTCAAAAAAAATTCCTTTAATTTTGGGCCATGCCCAGCTCTGCATTTAGAAATCACTCCTAGCTCTGCGTTCAGAAATTGCTCCTGGCAGACATGGCGTGGTGGACCATATGGGTTGCTGGGATTCGAACCACCATTGGTCCTGGGTCGTCTGTTTGCAAGGCAAACGCCCTACTGCTTTGCTATCTCTCCAGGCCTGAGCTTTTATAGGTCTTATTAGGGTCCAACAAGTCTGCAGAACCTAGCTTGAGTTGTGTTTCAGGGGGATGACCAGGATATTTTCCAGCACAGACACTGACCAGCAGAATGGACGCGAATGGAGAGGAAAATCTCGAGTGTTCTGCCTTAGTAACAGCTCTGTGAATATCAAGCCTGTCACGCCTGCC
>PVKC010020344.1:0-18668 GCA_004027635.1 Crocidura indochinensis
GATTCCTTATTGTTTCATTTAGGTATTGCTAACAAATTACTCACCACCTTTCAGTAGATTCAAACAAAATATATCATTATTTCTCACAATATTGTGAGCAGGATAGGGAAAGGGAGTTCTATTGTTCTCTTAGCAGCTTCAGCTGTAGCTCAGCAGACCATAAAGGTCCAAAACAGCCTCACACAGTTCAGGCCTCTCTGCTGTCTGCTGTCTCTCCTGCACATGCACTCTCATACCCACTAGGGCAGCCCAATTGGCTTCCTCAGGCAACAGGTGTAGAACAGATCAAACATAGTGCTTCTTGAGATCTAGACCTACCAGATGCCAATTCAGCCTTTGATTATTGGTCAGAGCAAGTACAAGGTCAGATGCAAAAAGTAGGAGACAGAGTCCTCTTGGATCAGAGAAGAAGCTGCAAAGATTATTAGGCCCGATGTTTGCCACCACACACACATATGAACTATGCATAATACATGGCAAGCCCAAAAATGTTGTCTCCATTGCCACAATTTGAATGATTAAAGAAAATGCATCTCTAAGTAGTGTCCTAAAAGCAGATATTTTAATTCTATTTAGCTGAATAATGATCTCTTTTAGAAGAGCTGATGAGAGTCCAGTAGGAGTCATTATTAACCATTTACTGTTTAGCTGTGTGTACTCCAGAGTGGAGTATTCCATAATTTCAAGTCACCCTGAATCTAGACTAACTCTAAATAGAAGGAGATTGTTACTTTTCAAGAAGACAATTTCAAGGGCACAAAGGAAAGCCAAAAGGAAGTAGAGTAGAAGGGAAGAGAATGTGAAAACATTCTGCTAAAGAAACCTGGTGCTGTGAAAGAGACCCAGATTCCATCCCCAGCACTGAACTTCCCAAACACAACCTGGAGCAACCAACGAGCACTGTGCTGGAAGTAGATCCTGAGCACTGCCAGGTATCCAAAAAAGAAATAAAAAATAAAAGCTCTTCTGAGAGATAACTTACAAACTCAGGCATCAGGGGATCTCTGATGAAAGGGAATGTGTGATTTTCTTGAAAAGATAATAACAGCAGCACAAGGCATATCAAATTAAATTCCAGACTTGGGGGAACCAGGGTCAAAACTAGAAGAAATAAATTAGTCAATGAAACAAAGTTCATGGGCTGCAGAAAGAAGAGATATCTGCATGTGTGAGATCTACTTGTGCCTTCCCATCAGGACCCTTGGAAATGTTAATTGGCCTTCTAAAAAAGAGGAGAAAGAACTCTGAGGCCTCACAATCCTGGGCAAGTCATGACATTTATGAAATAGCAGGTGAAGTATTTTGGATAGTATTTTGTATTAAAGATTAGTGTCTGCTTTGGGGTCCTGATATACTCTTTCAGTAGCCATTAACTCCATGAGTAATAAAAATAAATATGACTCTTTCTTAAAATTTTATTTGAGGCATCATGGTTTACAATAGTCTTTGATGACAGGGTTTCAAGCATATGGATTCTAATCTACATAATCCACCAAAGTGTTTGCCCCCCTTCACCATTGTCAGTATACCCACAACTCCCCATCCCCTCACTGCTGTAAGCTCAATTTGGTAGACTGGTTCTTAGCTTCTATTGTTCTTTAATATGTTTCTCTATATCTCACACACAAGAGATATCATTCTGTATCTGTTCCTCTCCTTCTGAGTGACTTTACTCAGCATGATACCCTCTAGTTCCATGTAGATAGCAGCAAATTGCATGATTTCATCTTTTCCCCCCTTTTTTTAACCCTCCACCCCCTTTTACCATTTTTAATTTTATTTAAAGAAAATCTATTACATGGTTGACATCGTTGACCATAATACATTTGTTTCCAGAGAAGTGAGAGCAAAATTATTTTAAAAATAAGGAATAGAGGGGCCCGGGAGATAGCATGGAGGTAAGGCGTTAGCCTTTCATGCAAAAGGTTATCGGTTCGAATCCCGGTGCCCCATATGGTCCCCCGTGCCTGCCAGGAGCAATTTCTGAGCATGGAGCCAGGAGTAACCCCTGAGCACTGCCGGGTATGACCCAAAAACCAAAAAAAAAAAAAAAAGGAATAGAAAAAAAGAGAAGAAAGTTGAAAGATAAAAGATAAAGTACAGTAGCGAGCACTTTTGTGAAAATTATTGTAACTCCAATGAAGTCATTAATACAATACAGTTAATACAATACATTAATTCAAGTAATTAATACATTAGTAAGTTCTTGTTAGCTGCCAATTATGTTAAATTGGTATATTCCTATAGGAATGACAAAAATCAAACAAATATAGTTGTCCAGAAATTTAAAGCATTACTATAGACACTGTGACTTTTAAGGATATGTTTTCTGCTGTTAGGCTTCCTGGAAGAAGGAGGATGCAGAGGGGGAAGGGTGCCACACTCGCTCCAAGAAATATCAGCCCAGAACAAGGGTACTTGAAGTTTGGTTAGATTGGTGTCCCCAAAGAGAATCACAGAGGAGTGATGATGGCGGGTCATAAGCAAAATGGTGATTCTGGATGATGGATGTAGTAGATGTGGCTTCTGCAGGGTGGGGTCTGCCCTCTCCTCCCAAGATAGCCAGCTTTCTGTTGCATAACCCATGTACCCAATATTTTTCACAGTTTGGCTTACATCTCATTAGAGATAAGAGTGACTCTATGGAGCTGACCTGATGTGAACATGGCAACTGTTATCTTAGTTACAGCTCGATATCATCTTTTCTTATAGTCAAACAGTATTCCATTGTGTATTTGTACCACAGTTTCTTTATCCAGTCATTTGTTCTTACATTTAAAAATCTACTGAGCTTTCAAAAAGTGTTTTCCTTTACCTCTTAAGGAAACAAGATATTTACAAATCGAAACCAAGCTGAAGTTCCACAACTGGGACCCACAGTTTTCTGGCCAAAAGGAAGACTGCTCATTACTACTCCTGGAAGCCGTTTGTTTTGAATAGCCTTAAATGTTTGGTGAGATGCCAGGAGCTTATGCCTCCCAAAGAAAATGATGGAAATGGCATGTGTGTACCACAGAGAACTGGGCACCAACTGGAAAACCTCAGCCTGGTTTCCATTTGTAAATATATCTTCTTTAAGAGGCAAATGTAAAAATTTCCCCAAAATTTAGTAAATTTCCAACTGTTACCTGCACTGCTACATCCAAATTTCACTCCAGATGTAAAATGCTGATTTTGTTAATGGAAATTTTCCTTTCTAAAAAAGCCTTTAAAAAGTAATGTAGGGACTGAAGCGATAGCACAGTGGTAGGGCGTTTGCCTTGCATGTGGCCGATCCAGGACTGACCTGGTTCGACCCCCAGTATCCCATATGGACCCCAATGCCAGAAGCAATTTCTGAATGCATAGTCAGGAGTAACCCCTGAGTGTCACCTGGTGTGACCCCAAAATCAAAATAAATAAGTAAATAATAAAAAATAAAAAGTAGGGGTCGGGCGGTGGCGCTGGAGGTAAAGGTGCCTGCCTTACCACGCTAGCCTTGGACGGACCGCGGTTCGATCCCCCGTGCCCCATATGGTCCCCCAAGCCAGGAGCAACTTCTGAGCGCATCGCCAGGAGTAACCCCTGAGCGTCAGTGGGTGTGGCCCAAAAAACAAACAAAAAAAAAGTAATATAGATATCTGAGTACTTTGATTTGAGCCCCCCCTTTTTGAAACTGTTGTTTGTTTTTATTTTGTCCAGATGACATGTGATAAGTATATCCTTCAAGTTTTTACTTTGAAGCTCAAAGTAATCCAGGCAATGGTTTAACTCACCTAATAAATGTTTATTGGGCATTCACTATGTGCCAAGTAAATAGAAATGATCTGTGAGATAAAGAAAAGTGAAAGAAGATCCTTGCTACTGAAGAGTTTATGGTTCAAAGCAGACTGAATGTCATACACAAATAATTTCACTCAAGACACAGCATCAGACAGATTAAAGGCCAGGACAGAAATCATGAGTCAGGGACTTTGAAGTAGCAGAAGCATTTTTTCTACGAGTTCTAATATCAATATTTGAATATAAATAATGCCTTAAGAACTATATTTTTGTTCCCTTACACATTCTTATTCATACTTTTATGGAATGCACATAAACACACTCATACCTAGTTTTTTTTTATAAGCAAAGACTTTTATTAGTTTTCATCATAATGTTCACCTATTGGCTGTAAAATTTATTATAATACCTATTCTAGGTAAGTTGGATAATTTCCATTTCTTCTCACTATTGTAAGTTATGATGGGGCCAGGAGGAATGTAGATCAGTGGTAGAGGGCCTGGTTTGATCCAAGGTACTGTACTGTGTATGTGTGTGTGTGTGTGGGTGAGAGAGAGAGAGAGAGAGAGAGAGAGAGAGAGACAGAGAGACAGAGAGAGACAGAGAGAGAGAAAGAGAGAGAAGACAGAGACAAAGATAGAGAAAGAGAGAGATGTAGGAGGTGGCTTTTTCTTATTAATATATTTTAAAAAATATACCCTTGGTGGGACAAGAGGGTATGGACATCTTTTTCCTTGACCTCCTGCCAACACCCCCCCCCTTTTTTGAGTATGGACATTTTTTTTTCAGTTAAAATACTGCTTGTACCAAAAGGTAAAAATTAAAATTTTCATGTATAATAATGAACCTATTCCATCAAAACATTGTTAACAATAGTAGGTAGTATTTTTACTGGTTTTTTTTTCAGCTTGCTGATTTCACAGTTATGCTATGATGCACCCCTGCTGCTCTATTTCCCATTTTTCAGACAACAATGTCCCTCCTTTTTTCCTGCTTGAACTTCTACAATCACTTGTCTGTGCTGGTCAAATGAGCAGGATGTTCACAGGCAGAAATCTATTAAGTAGACACTTTTGGGGAATGCATGGCTTAGCCCTACCAGAAATCAACGGGTGTTGCACAGAAATAAATGGGCTATTTTGGTTGCCAAATGGAGTAAGTAAAAAGAATGTGTGGAAGTAACATGGAAAGGAAACCAGAAGATAGCCATGCAAACATTTGTTTCGAAAACAACAGGGCTTTGTTCTGAAGTGCTAGGGCCTTGCCCCTTCTAGGTAGCCTCTCAGCTGCTTCATAACCTTGCAACTCAAGGCTAGAATTTTTAATACAATTTGTACAAAATTCCTCAATGGATGAGCAGTTGGAATTGTTTCCTTTTAACTCTCATGAGTTCCCAGGACCGGCTACCAGGAAGAGTCATCAACACCAATCCTGTGGTCTCAGGAGAACCCCCATTTATCCTCCTTACTGCTTCCTCCCACTCCTCATTTCCCACTAATCCTCCCACTCTTGCTCTACTTGCCTTGGCAAATCCACCTGCAGTTTCACACTCCTGGAACTACAAATACACACAAACACTCACACCCCCACACACTCATGACTCTCAACCTAACACATACAGACACACATATTCTTCATACACTCATTAATACATTCTCACACATACTCGTCACACAGTCATAGACATTTCCATACCTATGGACAGCCAGATCCCTCACACCTCTCACACACGTTTACACACCGACATATGCTCAGACGCAGTCACATACATTCATGTATTTTCTCTCTCTCTCTCTCTCTCTCTCTCTCTCTCTCACACACACACACACACACACACACACACACACACACACACACACACACACAGTATGGATCTGTCTATTTCTGATTAGAGCTTAACCCAACCTAGCACTCAACATCCTATGTTGAACTATCAGTCCCTGTACTCATCCTAGGTCCAGCCCAGATCACTCAGGACAATAAGCCTGCTTTATCTGTCTTCTAAGAGTTTTAAAGAAACTCCAGAACAAGGGAAATGGGCCCTGGTGAAGGGACTTGTACCTAAATACTGTACAACTGAACTCAATTATAAATACCTTTGTATCTCACGATTCAATGAATTAAAAAAAATACAAAACTCCAGGACAGACACTTGGCACTTGCAATGTCTTTCTTCCTCTCCTGAAAAAGTAAGAGTAACTTGTAAAAGCCACCTTGGGAGACTAAAATTCATTAGGAAACATAAAGGCCAGGAGTCCCGTGAGCTTCTGAGCCCACAGGCTATTTCTCATTTCTGTCCTACAGAGCAGGTAGAAATTGCTGTGAAAGACTTGTAATTCACATTGGTCACAATAAAAATTTTTAAAGAAGGGACAAATTGGGGCCCGGGAGATAGCATGGAGGTAAGGCGTTTGCCTTTCATGCAAAAGGTCATCGGTTCAAATCCCGGTGCCCCATATGGTCCCCTGTGCCTGCCAGGAGCAATTTCTGAGCATGGGGCCAGGAGTAACCCCTGAGCACTGCCGGGTGTGACCCAAAAACCACACACACACAAAAAAGGGGTGGACAGATTGATAGCACATCCGGTAGGACATTTGCCTTGCATGCTGCCTACCCAGGTTTGATTCCCAGACCCCTAAGCACCACCAGAAATATCCCCTTAGAGCCAGGAGTAATAATACTTGAGCACCCATGTGTGAGGCCCCCAAAACAAAACAAACATACCAACAAAAAAGCTAATAAACAACATCAGACCTTTAATCCTTAAGAGACCTCTGGAATGGATGAAGGTTGAGAACCTTCACACAAGAAACCCTGATTTGGAGTCAGAGTAATAGCACAGCAGTAGGGTGCTTGCCTTGCATGCAGCCGATCCAGCCCTAACCCAGGTTCAATTCCCCAGCATCCCATATGGTTCCCAAAGCCTGCCAGGAGTGATTTTTGAGCACAGAGCCCCAGGAGTAACCCCTGGGAACTGCCAGGTGTGACCCCCAAACTAAACAAAACAAATAAAATGAAACTCTGATTTGGGAGTGAGCTTGCAAGTTTACCAGTGAGTTTGCCAGTGACCCATTGGGGTTACAACAATAAATTAAAAATTAAAAGTAAACAAGTAAAATGATTATTTTAACAATAATAAAAGTTTTCTGAAGGTACAGGTGACCAAAAATGCATTCAACTCAACCACATAATGAATCTATGGTGTTCTTAGTCATGCTTATCCAGCATGAGTAGAAACAATTTAAGAAGCTACACATTTGGGGAAAATTTCTACCCCCTTTGCCTTGGTTTCCTTATCAAGAACACAGAAGTAATAAAACCAAGGGAGGTGTGTGAGGACTGAGGGAGAATAATGTGCATGGAGAGCTGAATGCCCAGAGAGGCTGCAGAAATGGCTACCATGACTGTTCAGGTTCATGTGCTGGCCTCTGTAGCTCTGCTCACTGTAGGATGAAACTGCTGAGAAAATTTCCCACCTTCACTGGAACCCTATGCCCAGGGCCACCCTTCCCAATACATTTGCAGACTTTTAATTAGGGAGATAGGACAGGTCTATGAACACATAGATTCAATCTCTTGGTGCACAGGATCTTCTGGTATTAGAATGGCCCTGACGGTCCTGCATCACATCCTTGGACACTTACTAGTTGCCCTAGTACTGCCTGGAGTAGCCCAAACACCCATGATCACTTGGGAGCACATCGTCAAAAAATAAGTCAGATCTTCAGACATCTGTGGGTCAAAATGTGGATCTCTTGATGAGAACGTATGTTAAGAGCAACTTGCTATCAGTATGATCAATAGGAAGATCCATGATGATTGATACAAGCACAAACTCCTCCATGGGCCTTCAGGGGAGGGGCTATAGTCAGAGTTCCAAATAGGGTTTCCCAGTAGCTTTGGTGTATAGGGTGAGCATAGCTGCCTTCCAAATAGGGTGTCCCTGAAGTCATGTGCCTTCAACTCTGGTTTGAAGAGTGCGGTACTATTTAATGTTCACCTGGATACTGCCATCCCAGCAAGACCAGGAGCTGACACCCACAACCACATGCCACTGGAGCCAAGGGAGTTCTGGGCCCTGTGTGTAGACAAGCACCATGCTATCACCCTCAGAGGATGGTGTGAAATCATGTCTGTGGTCATCCTGTGCAAACAACAAATGCCAGACAATTAATAGGGCCGACAACCACTACATCCCCTGCCTCTAATGCTCTGGCCATTAAAGATACTCCAAAGGTGGGATTTGGGATTTAAGCAGCTTGCCTGGCCTTCTTGTCTTTTCAGAAAAGATTAAATGCATTCTCATCCAACTGGATAGATGCCAACTGCCTGGGGTCTGGTGTGGGTTATAATGTTGACATCATTCAGATGTTGAGCTTTTCCCCACAATTAGCCAGTACACACCCAAAGGAAATTCTGGCAGCTCTGAAAGTGCAGGAAAAATAGCTTTTGATCCTGGCTACCGTTTGCTCTCATATTGTGGGTGAGCAATTATTAACCTGCCTTAACTTGACATGCAAAACCTCCTA
This sequence comes from Crocidura indochinensis, assembly GCA_004027635.1. Taxonomy (NCBI): domain Eukaryota; kingdom Metazoa; phylum Chordata; class Mammalia; order Eulipotyphla; family Soricidae; genus Crocidura; species Crocidura indochinensis. Next base: position 8,292 of record PVKC010020344.1, read on the forward strand.
GTGTCTGTTTCTTATTAACTGAATCCCACCACATAGTGCAAGACAAATGAAAGAGAAAAATGGAACTTTAAACATAATCTTGGAAACCAACTCAGGGAAAGAAGAACAACAATCATAGCAAACATTGTTTCTATTCACTAGCAATGGTCTGCATTTTTACAGTGAAATGTAGAAACTCATTTTTACCTTCTTTAAGCAAATGAATCTCAATAATTAGAATCATCAATATTTTATCTGATTTTTAATGCAAGGTAAATTGTGGTCTATGTCAAGCTGTATCAGTGAAATAATGTTGGGGACACCTGTCTGCCCACCAACATTAGAGTTCATCCTAGTTTCACAATTTTCTCTGGCTAGTTTCTGTCCTTTTTAGGGTGGGCCCACCCTGACATTTACAAATGTCAAAGCATAAATTTTCCTTTTGGGTTTGTACAGCAGCCTCCTTCCAGAGAATGGGAAAGTTCTCTGTTATTATCTCCTTCACTAGTTGTTCATCATCTTTCCCTTTTTCCTCACCTTCTGGTATTTCTATAAGTTGTACATTTTTTCTTTTGTCTTTGTTCATTAAATACCTAATATTTTCTTCCAATGTTTTGTCTCATTGCCCTATTTACTAGGACTTAACTCAGTTTCCATATTGAACACCTTCGTAGTTGCTATTGCTACCAGTGCTGGTCCATAACTGAGAGTCTAGGAGAAAGTCACTTTGATTGATCTGATCCCATGACCTAGCTCTATGCTTGGATCCATAAGGTGCCAAAGTGGAATCAGAAGGGCCAATATTATTCCATCTCCAGTCTTCCTCTGATGCTAAAACTTTTGTGCTTGGCTTTAAAATTTGTCTTTTAAATCAGAAATTTCTTGAGAGATCTGAAAGCAGTAGGAACAGTTATAAGCAGAAAGTCAGCTATAATAAAGGTTCTCTAGGGTGCTAATACAGTATAAGGATTAATGTTTAGCATGTAACCAATTCCAAGCATCCCTGGATACAGCCCTGGAGAATTCCTGGTGACAGATGTGTTGCCCGTACTACAAAGATTAAGCAACATCATATCCTTGGTCTCAGCATTCAGCCACCAGTCTAGTTGGCCAAGAAATGCTGAATGGCCCCTGGATTCCCTGGACACTGATTGAAATGTCACCTCTCCCCCCCCCAAAAAAAATAGTATCTCCATATTTAGGGCCTAGAGGCAAAATATCAATGCTAAGCTCCTCTAAAATTAGAACTATAGCCCAGTTTAAAAACCTGGAACTCTAATATTTAATCAGCAAAGCAAACACGAAAGCTGTTGTTGTCTGACTCATGCTCCCAAATCAAAAATTGGTGACTTGAATAAAAGTCAAGAAACTGTTTTGTTTCGTGGATTTCTATGGATTTGTGGTCTTTTTTTTTTCTCCCCTTCTCTTTTTCCCTCCATCCAAATATTACTCCTTGGAAATAGTTTCCACTTCCATCCCTTTTGTTCAACAGCCAGTCTCATGTCTTAGTACCTCTCAGACCTGGGCCAGTTTCCAAAGTCTCCTAATTAGTTTTCTTACCTTCTATCTTTCTCTCCTTTTCATAATTTCCAAATTAATCTTCCTTCTATTATTATTCATTGCCTACAAAGTTTCAACCTCAAGCATCAGAAAAGTTATTTAATTTTCAGCTTCTCAAATCCAAACCTTGATCTGACTTGGTAGAACTGGCATTGGATCTAGGCCGATGTGAGTTTTTTGTTTGTGTGATGAATTGATTTGTTTTGCTTTGTTTTGTTAAGGCACTGTGATTTATAGTTGACTCCATACAATGGCCTGGCACCATTCCAGATCACCACCAGTGTTAACTTCCTCCCACCAGTGTTCCAAGTTCCTTCCTAGCCCTCTAGAGCATTTTTAAGTTTGGTAGTTGTAGTTTGGATCTCAAGATTTCACTGTTGTTGATGCTGTAATATGTATATACTAGATATATTACACTTCAACCCATCAATGCATACAAATCCACTTACCTTTTGTCTCTTATTGTCTCCCATATGTTTCTTCTTACTCTCTGCTTAATTTCTTTACTTTTCTGTTCTCCTCCCTATACTCTGGATCAAGGGTGATGAGGGCTATGTATTTTACTTTTCTTTCTTTTTTCTTTCTTTTCATTTTTCTTTTTTCTTTCTTACTTTCTTTCTCTCTTGCTTTATTCCAATAGGCTTCTTTTTACTCTCTCCTCAATCTTTCCTTCTCTGTCCTTCCTACACTTGGGAATCAAAGATGATTAGGCCTATTTATTTTTTCTTTCTTCCTCCTTTCTTTCTTCTTCCCTCCCTTCCTTTCCTTTCTTTTCTTTTCTTCCTTCCTTCCTTTCTTTTCTCTTACTTTCCCTCTTTTTTTTTTTTTTGGTTTTTGGGCCACGCCCAGTGACACTCAGGGGTTACTCCTGGCTATGCACTCAGAAGTCGCTCCTGGCTTGGGGGACCATATGGGAAACTGGGGGATTGAACCAAGGTCCATCCTAGGCTAGCACAGGCAAGGCAGGCACCTTACCTCCAGCGCCACTGCCCGGCCCCCTAATTTCTCTCTCTTTCTTTTTCTTTCCTTCCTTTCTTCTATTTTGGGGCCACATGTACTGGTGCCAAAGGCTTTCTCCTGGCTTGGTACTTAGAGTTTATTCCTGCAGGATCAGAGAACCTTATGGGTTGCCTGAGATCTAACCTATGTATGCCACTTGCAAGGCAAATGCCCCACTCACTTACTTTACTCTCTCCTCTCTCTCTCTCTTTCTCTCTCTCTCTCTCTCTCTCTTTCTCTCACCCTGACCAATGTGTTTTTTGGAAACTTAATGGTAGAGAGCTCTGAAGCATAACAGATATACTATTTATATCTGTTTTATATCTTATATATAAGATACAGTATATAATATATACTATAAGTATATAAGATACAGGTATATGGGGCCCAGGAGATAGCATGGAGGTAAGGCGTTTGCCTTTCATGCAAAAGGTCATCGGTTCGAATCCTGGTGCCCCATATGGTCCCCAGTGCCTGCCAGGAGCAATTTCTGAGCATGGAGCCAGGAGTAACCCCTGAACACTGCCGGGTGAGACCTAAAAACCAAAAAAAAAAAAAAAAAAGATACAGGTATATAAGATATATACACTTATATATAAACATTTATATAAGTATATAAGATATAAGTATATAAGATATAAGATATGTGATATATATGATATATCTTATATACTACTTATCTATAATAAAAGGGTCAGATTCTATAGTCAGAGCTCAACACAGTCCACCCAACTTGTTCCCTGTACATTATGATCAAAGCTAAACCTCCACATTTCTTTAAGAGTTTGGGACTGAAACAACTTCTACAGGAGTCTTTACCCAGATGCCTCACCAAATATATCAACACAGTGGGGCAACCAAAGACACAGCACAGATTTAAAATAAGAGTAATAATAATAATAGTATTATTATAGCAATAATAATCCCTGCTTCCATCAGAGGAAAGTACCTGGAAAAAAGATGTTTACAGACTGACATTTATTGGGTGAAGGAATCATGTAGACATAGAACTGAAAACAATCCAGTTAAGTCCTTTAACAACTCTAAGCCTCCTTTCTCTACTATAAAATGAAAATAATTATAACATCTCCTCACAAGGATATTGCGAGGTTTACAGAGGATAATGAGGATGACAGGATTTTATGCTATAAAAATGCTCACCAATAGAAGAGAGTATTACTGAGTAATTTGAAGATGTGCTGGAATCACTTTAAAAATAGTTTTAATGAGGTATAATGCATACATCATCAAATCCATCCATTTGGAATATATGTTTGGGTAAGTAAACAAGAGCAGGTGTTTCCTGCCCTACAGCTATGTCACCAATGACTTTAGGAGGAAGGAAAGAAGAAAGAGGAGAAAATACTAACTAGGTTGAACTTAAGATTCATACAATCAAGAAAAAAACCTCAAGTATCTGTGAAATAGTCTATTTTCTTGTATTATTTGCTTGTCTTTGACTAGTAGGACAAATGGAAGCTCTGGACTGTGTTTAAAGTTTAATTATACAAAAATAAATTAAAAATTTTAGATGCCCCAGGTTATAACCAAGAGAATATAAATACCCACACAAGTGTTACCTGGTTTACCCCCTCAAACATACCTTCAAGGTTGGTATCATCCCCAATTAATAGGTCAGACCACCATAACTAGGTAAGTGGCTGAATAATAATTGTATATACAGTTACACTCTCTATGCTTCGACTCAGTTAAGTGTTAAAGTTTGAGGACAGGAGAGATAGCACAGCGGTAGGGCGGTTTGCCTTGCACACAGCTGACCCAGGACAGACCCCGGTTGGATTTTCAGCATCCCATATGGCCCTGAGCCTGCCACGAGTGGGCTCTGAGCAGAGCCAGGAGTCACCCCTGAGCACCACCAGGTGTGACCCAAACAACAACAACAAAAAAGTGTTAAAGCTTGAATTTGAGGACTGAATTCAGGACTCCAAATTTTCTTTTTTTGTTATTGCTTTTATTTGTTTGTTTGGCCATGCCTGGTGATGTGCACCCAGAGGAATTACTCCTAGCTCAGCACTTAGGAATTACTCCTATAGTTCTGTCCCCTCCAAATTCATGTTTAAGTGGGACTAACTCCCAAATTCTTGAGAAATTTTTATATCTACAGACTTAGAGACTAGTTGGTTGTTAAGGTCCATATTATGCTCTTGAATAGAGAAGAGACAGAAATAGTGAGAAATTAGAGAAATAGTGGGAAAGAAGTGAAACTCATTCTTACTCATATCTTTTTTCCTTTTTGAAGAATGGCCCTTTTTGACTCTGTCTTCCTTAAGCATAATTTGATCTAGGAATGTCACCTCGTCTACCCTATATCTTGGCAATCAACTGATTTTTGTTTTCGGGGGGGGCACTGTGCTATAGGTTCGGGGGGGTTGTTTTACATTTTTGATATTATGGTTTACAATATTGTTGATAATAGGGTTTCATGCATACAATATTCCAACACCACCTCTTCCATCAGAGTGTCTAATTTCCTCCACTATTGTCTCCATACTCTCTCACCTTCACTTACCTAGCCCCATGCCTACCCTCGAAAACTTAGTTATGTAGTCTATATGAAGTTCTGTATGTTTTTTCTTTTTTTTTTTATCTCTTATATATTTCTTTATAACCCACATATGAAAGACATCATTGTAGGGGTTGGCACGGTGGCACTAGAGGTAAGGTGTCTGCCTTGCCAGCACTAGCCTCGGACAGATCGCGGTTCGATCCCCCGGCATCCTATATGGTCCCCCAAACCAGGAGCGACTTCTGAACGCATAGCCAGGAGTAACCCCTGAGCGTCACTGGGTGTGGCCCAAAAACCAAAAACAGAAAAAAAAAAAAAAGAGATCATTGTGTGTTGGTCCCTCTTAACTCACTCAGCATGGTACTCTCAGATACAACCATGTAGCAGTGAATTGAATGATTTTATATTTTCTTATAAACAAACAGTATTTCACAGTGTACATGTGCCACAGTTTCTTACCCAGTCATCTGTTCTTGGACACTTGTGTTGTTTCTGGATTTTGGCTATTGTGAATGATACTGCAATGAACATAGGAGTTTTATGGGGGAAAAACACACTCTTTTTTTTTTTTTTATTTTGATCATAATGGCTTTCATATCTTTCACAGTAGTATTTTAGGTACATATTAATATTGAATCAGGGGAATACCCATCACCAAATTTGTCCTCCCCCCCACCCCGTCCCAGTACCCTTTCTGCAACCCATATACCCCACCATCACCCCCCGGGCTGCTAGAGTAGGTGGCCCCTCTTTGTCTAGCTTACTATTAGTGATCATATATCTGTTTGGTCCTGGTACTCTCTCGGAAAAACACATTCTTAAAACAAAACAAAAAGGTAGTTCTTTTTCTCACACACAAACAAAATGTAGTTCACTAGTTAAAGACAACATGATAACTCAATCAATTTACCAGGGATCCAGGATCTTCTGGCTTCCTTCCTTCCTTCTTTTCTCCCTTCCTTCCTTTATTCCTTTCTTCATACCTTCCTTCCTTTCTTCTTTCCTTCATTTCTTTTTCTTTACCTATATCCTTTATTTCCATTCCTTTAGACTGAATTATTTCACTTTATTCTTTTTCTCCTCATTTTTTATTGAAATACCACAATTTAAAATGATGTTACCAATAACCTCATACACACATCATCCCAATACCACACCTATCACTAGAATGCCTACTTCCCTACACTAATGTCTTATGTCCCTTCCATTCATGCACTTCCTGCCCAGATAAGTTCAGAGATATAAGGGTTTGTAATGTCAAACAATAATTATGATTCTTCCTATCACTCCTTGCTCTTTATCCATTTTTGCTACATGTATCTAGAAGTTCTCTTGAGATTGTTCAAATGTTTGGGTCATCATATCATCTTTGTATAATTGTCACTTTGTCACCATGCTAATTTCTAGTAATAATCCTTATCTAAAATCTACTTTAGTATTAATAAAATAATTCAGTATATTTTTACTAATGTTAACTTGGTATATTTTTCCATCCTCCCTTGCCATTTGTGTTTTTCACTAAGTGAAATTTTTTGGCTTGGGGCCACACCCGGTAATGCTCAGGGGTTACTCCTGGCTATGCACTCAGAAATCGCTCCTGGCTTGGGGGATCATATAGAATGCCAGGGATCGAACCGTGATTCATCCCAGGCTAGTGCAAGCAAGATATATGCCTTATTGCTCCATGCCACTGCTCTGGCCCCTAAGTGAAATTCTTATATAAAACATATAGTTCTTGGGGGCCGGGCGGTGGCGCTGGAGGTAAGGTGCCTGCGTAGCCTAGGACGGACCGCGGTTCGTTCCCCCGGTTCCCCATATGGTCCTCCGTGCCTGCCAGGAGCGACTTCTGAGCGCATAGCCAGGAGTAACCCCTGAGCATCACTGGGTGTGGCCCAAAAACAAAAACAAAAAACACACACATAAAACGTTTAGTTCTCTTGCTTTTTAAATCATATAACTTCATGCAATATAATACCACTTCAGGAGAAGAATTTTGTAGCAGTATATTTCTATTTTTCTTCCTTTATATTTGCTTTTCTGAGCTACACCCAGCAGTATTCAGGACTTATTCCTGGCTCTGTGTTCAGGGATCACTCCTGGTGGGGCTCAGGGAACCACTTGGCATACCAGGGATCAAACCCTGTAGGTCACATGCAAAGAAAAGGCCTTACCTACTATACTATTTGACCCACACACACTTTTTTTTTTTACTTTTGGGCCACACCTGGCGGTACTCAGGGCTTACTCCTGGCTGTCTGCTCAGAAATAGCTCCTGGCAGGCACGGGGGACCATATGGGATGTCAGTATTCCAACCACCGTCCTTCTGTGTCTAAGGCAAACGCCTTACCGCTGTGCTATCTCTCCGGCCCCTTGTTTCAAATATTTTATTTTCCCCATTGTTTAGCATGGGAGAGTAAATTTAATCCTTATTACTCTATCTTGAATAGAAATGGAATTCCTGTTAATAGTGTTAAATGTCCATCTGCATTTATGGGCATGAACAGAGGGCCTTCCTATGTAACTGATCCTTGGCTATAATCTTTATTTATTTATTTATATTTATTTATTTATTTATTTATTGGTTTTTGGGTCCCACCCGGCAGTGCTCAAGGGTTACTCCTGGCTCCATGCTCAGAAATTGCTCCTGGCAGGCACTGGGGACCATATGGGGCACCGGGATTCGAACCGATGACCTTTTGCATGAAAGGCAAACGCCTTACCTCCATGCTATCTCCCGGGCCCCTGGCTATAATCTTTAGAGCACGCGGCACCTCTACCTCTTGGGGACTCTGAACAGGCCCACACCAGGTACTTTAGAACTAAAGTAATTACATTCTCAAGTTGACATTCACACACTGTATTTGGGACAACAAAGAGAAAAGAAACTGGTGACATTTTTTTTTGTGTTTTTTTTTTTGGGGGGGGGGTCACACCCGGCAGTGCTCAGGGGTTACTCCTGGCTCCATGCTCAGAAATTGCTACTGGCAGGCACGGGGGACCATATGGGGCACCAGGATTCGAACCGATGACCTTTTGCATGAAAGGCAAACGCCTTACCTCCATGCTATCCCGGGCCCCGAAACTGGTGACATTTAACTAGAGTCTTGCACACCTATGAGGACACACTGATCCATATCTTCTCCCATAGCAAATGTGAGAAAATTCCTGAAATTCACATTTTCCCGAACCCTACCATGATGAATTCTTTTACAACACCCATACTATCTAGAATCATGAGGTTTAAGTTCACAGTCCAGTCCTCTCTGTTGTACTATCATTTTTTACTCTATTCTGTTAGCTATAATGATCAAGGAGAATAATTATTTTTTTACTCTTATATACTGATAGTTTCGTAATCATGCTCAGGTCTTGCCACTCAACATAAGGTCTGTAGAGCCATAATAGCAAAGCATATGAAAGCTTAGAAATGCAGAATTCATGGCCTCAGCTTAAACCTACTGAACCAATTTAACAAGATCCCAGGAGATTTGTACACATATTAAAGTTTAAGAGACTCTAGTCCAGTGATATTTGGGGAGTCATGCACTGCTGAGGATCCATCTCTGAGACTCCTGCATACAAAGCATGTATTCCATTATCTTGTGTCAATTTCCAAGTCCCAATATCTTCCATTCTAATCCTTGCTACGTGATATTAATCCAATCCCTGCTAATGTTGAAAATACAATCGGTGCTGGTGGGGATGTGGAGAGAAAGGAACTCTTATCCACTGCTGGTGGGAATGCTGTCTAGTCCAACCTCTATGGAAAGCAATATGGAGATTCCTCCAAAAACTGGAAATTGAGCTCCCATTCGATCCGGCTATTCCACTCCTAGGGATATACCCTAGGAACACAAGAATACAATACAAAAACCCCCTTCCTCACACCTATGTTTATTGCAGCACTATTCACAATAGCCAGGCTTTGGAAACAACCAGGATGCCCTTCAACAGATGAAGAAACTAAAGAAACTAAAGAAACTGTGGTACATATACACAATGGAATATTATGCAGCTATCAGGAGAGATGAAGTCATGAAATTTTCCTATACATGGATGTACATGGAGTCTATTATGCTGAGTGAAATAAGTCAGAGGGAGAGAGAGAGAGAGACGCAGAATAGTCTCCCTCATCTATGGGTTTTAAGAAAAATAAAAGTCATCTTTGCAACAATCCTCAGAGACAATGAGAGGAGGGCTGGAATTTCCAGCTCACTTCATGAAGCTTACCACAAAGAGTGGTGAGTGCAGTTATAGAAATAACTACACTGAGAACTACCATAATCATGTGAATGAATGAGGGAACTGGAAAGCCTGTCAGGTGGGGGTGGGGTAGGATGGAGGGAGATTTGGGACAATGGTGGTCGGAATGTTACACTGATGAAAGGAGGTGCTCTTTACATGACTGAAACCTAATCACAACCATATCTGTAATCAAGATGTTTAAATAAATAAATAAAAGAAAATATCTATTTAAAGATAATTTCAAAAGTAGTTTAAATTATCTGTGTAATAGAAAATGTTAGCAGGGGCCTGGTGGTGGCGCTGGAGATAAGGTGCCTGCACTAACCTAGGACGGACCAGGGTTCAATCCCCTGGTTCCCCATATGGTCCCCTGTGCCTGCCAGGAGCGACTTCTGAGCGAATAGCCAGGAGTAACCCCTGAGCGTCACCGGGTGTGGCCCAAAAAACAAAAACAAAAACAAAAAAAAAGAAATGTTAGCAGATGAAGTAGTGTTCTTCAATGGGAGACGATATGGATCAATGTCGCCTCACAGGTGTGTAGGACTCTAGTTAAATGTCCCCAATTTCTTCTCTCTTTGTTATCCCAAATATCCCAAATATCCCAAAAGTGTTCTTAATTTTTTGAATAAAAATAACTTATTTAAAAAATAATGTATTTATTTAAGTACCATGTTTACAAACATGTTCATAATTTTGTTTTAGCACACATACCCTTCAAATACTGTTTTTCATCCAAAATATTCTTTTGGAAGACATGAGTATGTCTTCCAAAGACAATCTTTCAGGAACTTCCCTTGGGAAAGCTGTGGTGCCATCACAGAGTGTGGAATTGGTGAGATGCCTCTAGTAAGCAAGTCCATTGGTTCTTAATCAGTGCACAAGAGTAGTCTCACTCATGGTCATGCCCATCCAAAGACCATCCAAAGCCAGGCATTAACAGTATAAAACCCTTGTCACTGAGGTCCACCATGAGACACTCTCTAAAGACTCACTCCTGAACTCCCCAGAGCTTGGGGAGTCTGCCAGAGTTAGCCATCTCTATCTCACATTCTGCTTCTCCCTCGGC
>PVKC010020345.1:0-18658 GCA_004027635.1 Crocidura indochinensis
CAGGAGTAACCCCTGAGCACTGCCGGGTGTGACCCAAAAACAAAACAAACAAACAAACAAACAAACAAAAAAAAGAAATCGCTTCTGACTCGGAGGACTTTATGGGATGCCGGGGGATCAAACCAAGGTCTGTCTTAGATTGGCCCTGTACAGGGCAAATGCCCTACTGCTGTGCTATTGCTCTGGCCCCAGGGATTATAACTGACCCTGAAAAAAGTGCAACACAAATAGACAAATTCACGGCTTGTGTCTCTGACAAACGTGCTCTGCAGTTTTCAAGTCATCAAGATGATACTTATTTTCTTCTTTTTGTCTTTTCTGGTTATCTGCTTTATTCAAATCTTCATGAAGACAGTTCATCAGAAAAAGAAAACGTTTAGTGAGAGCTGGACCAGTTTTCCCAAGAACAGTATTGAAATTTTGGATCTGATTACACCTAAGCTTTATGTTGATTTGTAATCCTGATGACCTGTTGGAGTTGCTGTTGGTTTCCTTTTCTCTTCCTCTTGAATAACCTGTGTTAGATCTGGATAGGAAGGCTTTGGCTTGGAGGGTTCCTTATCTTGCTTAGCAAGAATCTGTGACTTGACTTCATCATTTGTAAGAATTCTGCGTCTGTCAAGGTATAATGGGACCCAGAATTTCTTGTGGGGCTGTCTTTTGTAGAAATATAAGCATATCCTTCTCCTCAAATGAGTTGATTCCCTGATACCCATTTTTGTCATTTTTTTACAAATAGGTGAGTTATTTGGATAAATAAATCAAAATTGGGGCCAGGCGGTGGCGCTGGAGGTAAGGTGCCTGCCTTGTCTGCACTAACCTAGGATAGACTGCGGTTCGATCCCCCGGTTCCCCATATGGTCCCCCAAGCCAGGAGTGACTTCTGAGTGCATAACCAGGAGTAACCCCTGAGGCCCAAAACAAAAACAAAAACAAAAAAAAAATCAAAATTACTGGATTTTAAGCTTGTATATCTTCTTTTTTTGGGGGGGGTTTGGGCCACACCCGGTGATTCTCAGGGGTTACTCCTGGCTATTCGCTCAGAAGTCGCTCCTGGCAGGCACGGGGGACCATATGGGGAACCGGGGGATCGAACTGTGGTCCGTCCCAGGTTAGCGCAGGCACCTTACCTCCAGTGCCACCGTCCGGCCCCTAAGCCTGTATATCTTCTTAAAGGTATCATTTTACATCTCATGAGGCTCTCCTTGGGGTAAATTGAGAAGTTTAGTGAAGATAGTGTTAAGGACAAAAGTCAAGTGATGGCATACTTCCTTTCCTGTATTTTAATAACTGAATTTTAAGAGTTCTGTGAGTATGTTCTGTACAGTGCCTTGTCCCTGAGGATTGTAAACTAGACCAGTGGCACGTTTGATTTGCCATTCTTTAATGAATGATAGAAATGTTTTACTGGTGTAGGCTGGGCCATTATTCATTTTAATGGTACGGGGAATACCCGTAAAAGAAAAACATTGAAATAAAGAGAATAAGGGGCCGGGCGGTGGCGCTGGAGATAAGGGGCCTGCCTTGCCTGCGCTAGCCTAGGATGGACCGCGGTTCCATCCCCCGGTTCCCCATATAGTCCCCCAAGCCAGGAGTGACTTCTGAGTGCATAGCCAGGAGTAACCCCTGAGCATCACTGGATGTGGCCCAAAAACCAAAAAAAAAAATAAATAAATAAAGAGAATAAACAGCTTTTAACTCTTTCAAAAGTCATAGAGACAGATTATATAAAACTAGAATATGTGTGAACTACAACATGAAGATTGGTTTTATTTGGCAAAAAATGGTTAACATGCGTAACATCCATCTGTATGTAAACTCTGGGGTCAGCTCTGGCTACATACTTCACACAGAGTAACTGAGCACAGATATCACATGAGTGCATAATCTGTCTGGTTCATCTCCATGGAATGTGATAATATACATGAAAGAAGTGAGCATTTCTGTACAGGGCTTGGTGCTCTTCTAAAAGTGATGTCTGGCAATGCCAGGCAATAAGCAGTTTCATTTTCTTGAACTATCCACCCAAGGAGGCCAGAATGAGATCTTATATGAGTGATAAAAATGGGCTCTAACATTGTCATAAGAGGGTTTGTATTTACTGAAGTAATTCCTATATGGGTATGAGCATTTAGGGAGACAAGGAAAAGACCAATCACATATGCTGAGTCACTTGCCACATTGCATGAGCCTCAGACATGAGAAAATAAGTGTATCATCATGGCAATTTCCAGTTGTTGGGCAAACTTACAATTTGTAGACACTGCTGTGGTCAGTGTGAGACTAGTGATACCACTGTTCCCTGATGAAGAGCCATTTATGTAAAATACAAAAGTGTTAGGAATGGGAGAAGAATGGATTATGGAAGAAAGTATGAAAAGTGTCTTTCTGAAAAAAAAAATATCAGGCTTTTCCAGCTGGTTAATGGAAGAAATTTTCTCCTGAGAAATTTCTCTGAGAAATTCTTTAAAAAACCTCACTGAGGAGCGGAATAGATTCAGTTTTCTTTTCTGTAATGGGAAGGACTGTGACATAGAGATCATAGCCCAGTAGTATGTGACATGTACTCAAAGTCTCCTTTTAATGATCAGGGCAGCTATCTACTCCAAATATGACACAAGGATGCAGGACTGAGTATTGTGTAAATAAAGCCATTCTAGTGGACCAAATAATAGGGCTATAGCTGTGGTTGGTGATTGGGGGCGTAGCAAAGAGCAGCAACATGCATTTTCTCCAGGGGTAAACCTGGAAAAACTTTTGGAGCCAGCCCATAAAAATTTAATTCCTTTTGAGCTTCAGGGGTTAACTGCCTTTGGCTACCCAGTGTGGAGTCCCCTTCAAGAGTGAGAAATAGGTTACTTGGGAATTCTAAAGGAGGGGCAGATCAATTTTTGAAAATCATTAAGGGGTTTGGGATCTTTCTGGTAAATGGATATTTTTCTACAGATGTAGTGTAGTGTATTCCAGAACATAAATCAAATATTCATATGGGGGAATGTTTGAATTTTCTCTGTGGCAACCTGTAAACAAGCCATCTGCAAACATGTCATCATATCCTCATCTAGCCTCTGAAGCTTCCTGTCATTAAAACATGCAAGTAAAATACCATCCATATAATTAATAATATAAACATGGGGAAGTCTTGCAGGATCATTGTATAAAATAACATCAACAAATACTGACACACGCTAGGTGAATTGGTCATTCCCTGAGGTAAAACAGTACATGTATAGGGGCCCTGTTAAGAGAGGGAATGGAAAATGCAAGATGTTTATAGTTTTCTAAGCGTATGGATATGTTATAGAAGCAATCTTTTAGGTGTATAAAAACCAGCAGTCAGTCTTTAGGAATAGCCGCTGCAGTGGGGAGGCCAGAGTTGTAAGGCGCCCATGAGCACCATGGTGAAATTAATATTTCTTTTTTTTTTTTTTTTTTTTGGTTTTTGGGCCACACCCATTTGATGCTCAGGGGTGATTCCTGGCTATGAGTTCAGAAATCGCCCCTGGCTTGGGGGGACCATATGGGACGCCGGGGGATCGAACTGTGGTCCGTCCTACACTAGTGCTTGCAAGGCAGGTCCGTCCTACCTCTAGTGCCACCTTCCCAGCCCCGGAATAAATATTTCTTAAGTCTATTAACAACCGCCATTTTCCTGACTTCTTTTGTATAATAAAAACAGGTGAATTTTATTATGAAAATGAGGTTTCCATATCTCCCATATTAGGTTGCTCGTCTACCAGATTCACCAACTTTATTTAACCTTTAATTTTAAAGATTAAATTTTTAAAGATCAAAAAATCTTCAATTTTATGTTTTTTGAGGCCAGTGCAGAGGCCAACGGGATTGTGAGATTTCCAATGATTGTGATGGGGTTGTGGGCACTTAACTTCAACCAGTCCCAATTAAAAAGGCGTGGCCTCTAACTAGTGGCCAGAGAGGGAGCTGGATGAAGAATATTGTACTGAGTGCACCACTGTTCATGTAGATCTCTACCCCATATATCCAGGGGAAGGGGAGCCACATATGGTTTAAAGGTAACCATCTGTCCTTCTGAACCAATGCTTTTCAGCCACCTAGCACTCTGTTGGACAGAGGAAGAGGGCAATGAACCTACTTCTTGCAGGCCGTAAGATATCTCTTGTATGGCCAGTATTGCAAAGAGGTGATAGAAACATTGGCACCTGTGTAAAACACACCTTTAAACTTCTTCCCATCGGCCAGAGATATTGCACAGCAGTAGGCCATTTGCCTTGCATTCAGCCAATCCAGGAGGACGGTGGTTCAAATCCCGACATTCCATATGGTCCCTTGAGTGAGCCAGGAGTGACTTCTGAGTGCAGAACCAAGAATAACCCCTGAGTGCCACCAGGTGTGACCCCAGAAACCAAATAAATAAATAAACTTCTTCCCTTGAGTCTCTCAAGAGTTATAAGTGGGCTCTCAGCCTTTATAATATTAGAGATACAGACCACCAGAAGCAGTTAGGAGTTTGGTGCTTTTGAAACCTTCAATTCTAGGGCAATCAGAGTGGCCAGACATTACATAGGGGAGAAACAGAAGCTAGATTATATATTCTCACTTCTCAAAAGTCCAAACAGCTGGCACTAAGATGGCAATTATTATTTTTCCAACATAAGTAGAATCTATTATTCCTACATCCCTTAAAAGTCAGACTGCTTCTTCCCAGGAGCAGTCTATAGTACCTGGTGGAATTGACCCTTTTATGCCAGATTTTAATTTGTAGGGGCACTAGACCAGTGTATGGTTACAGTTGCAGAGCGGGGGATATCTGAAGCACAATTTCCTGCAGTAGCAGGTTGCAGTGAATCTATTGATCATAGCTCTGTTGGCCTGGGCTGGGAGGAGGTGCACATGAGAGTGTCCCTGATTCTGTGGGGCATAGATCTGGCCCCTTACCTAGTTTCCTTAGACAGGAAGATTGGGTCGAAGTTTTTAGAAGGCAGATCCAGGAGGAACTCTGCCGTTTTATGAAAGTGCCCTTCTTTACCACAGTTAAAATACCCACCCTGAACATTTGAAGCCTGGAGCTGGACTCTTCTCCAGTTTCTCAAAACTGGATTACCAAACCAGTAGTAGTTTCTAGCCCAGTGGTTTTCCTTGTTGCAACTTGGCCAAGGTCTGAGTGGTACCCTTAAAGGGGAGATATAGGGTGAAGCTCTTTTATCCCTGCAGAAATAGCCTGATCCACACCAATTATCCTGAACTCTTCTACATACTGAACAAATTTCAGTAGCACGGATGCATGCCTAATGTTTAATTGAACCAACATTTTGACATGCTCTCAGGTAACCCATAAAAGTATCTCTCTTCTCTCTTTCTCATAGGGTGCAAGATCGCCTGGCAATCTTCATTAGTATTTTTAAAGACTAATTGTCTTAATAGGTTCTGCTGTGTTTCTTTACCTCTAACCTGCCTTTGGACTGCATCTGTCAGTTTTCTCAAAAATTCTGCAAATGGCATGAAAGCCCTCTGAAAATTTTTTGAATAGCTTCCTTTAAATTCAGCATCATTATCAATCTTTTCCCAAGCCCACAATCTATTTCTCAGAGCTACACTAAGATATCATGAGGTAGTGCAACTTATTTTTCTTATGTCAGCATACTGCCCTTCCCTTCCTTATCAACATCTCAGAAGTCACCCAAACTCCTGGAATTTTCAATCCAGAAAGACCTAGGGTGTAGAGTTTGCTTAGCCTCATCTCTAAGCCACATTTTCTGCAGCATATATTGCAGAGTTCTCAGGCAGGTCCTAGCAATTGTCTGGAAGTCCTGAGGAATCCAAAGCACACTCTCATTCCAGCCTGTAAGGGACTCAAGTACAGGCTGGGGAAGTTGATCCATATGATGTGCAGGTCTTTTTAAACCAGCTGAATGAGTCCATATTCAAGCCTTCATAAGACGGAGGCTGATTATCCTCCAGATAGGCAGGGTATGAACATGAGGCTCTGTTTCATGGGGTATAGCTGGCAGTTGTGAGTTTTGCCTGGATCTACGTCTTGGACAGTCTTTACAGGACTATGGGTGAAGAGAGAGCAAAGGCCATTTCTGCCGGGCCACTTTCAGACTCTGATTCAGAAGAGGTAATAGCCCACTCATCATTAGTTTCTCTCTCATCTGATGTACTAGGCTTGGCAGATGGTGGTCTCTCCGGTTTTGTGCCAGTGGTGAGCGATGAATTTTTGGCCATCAAACAGCTTCTAATTCAAGAACACATCACCACTGGGAAGGCACTTTTACTTTCTAATGCAGAGGACACTAATGCAGAAATACTCTCTAATTTTAGAGAATATTGCCAGTACATTCTGGATTGATTGATGCATGTGAGTGGACTAGAGTAACAGCAAGCCACCTAGCATGTATATCACCACTCGATTAAAAATATGGTAAAAAGACATAGTACCTTCATTCCAAAGTTGGGACTGAATCATGGCTTTAATCCACCAGGGAATTATGGCTTTAATTCTCCAGGGGACTCCAGGGTCACTCACAGTTTTGTTGAGATCTTCTGGGCATCATTTTTAAAGGCTTCACACACTGTAATTCCTCCCTGGGGAAACAAGTCTGAAGCACAGGTTGCCACAGGAAATAATTCAAACCAAGCTGGAGGGGTGAATCATATGCAGTTGGGTAGTTTTCGAGCCAGAGAGGTCTGCAAGAACTGCAGTTTTTGGGTTTTTTTTGTTTGTTTCTTTGTTTCTTTGTTTTTTGGGTCACATCCGGCTCCTGGTTTTAGGCTCAGAAATCGCTCCTGTTAGGCATTGGGGACCATATAGGATGCTGGGGTTTGAACCACTGTCCTTCTGCATGCAAGGCAAACGCACCACCTCCATGCTATCTCTCTGGCCCCAGAACTGCAGTTTTTATTGAGTACAGAGACCCCCCCCCCACCAGATGGGGAAGTAAGAATCAGTTCTGCCCAGGTGTGCTTGAGACAAGTAAAACAAGATGATAAATAGGAAAATCTGTTTTGGGTGAAGCCAGATAGTAAACAAACAGAATCAAAGAAACCAGGGGTGATCTTTGTTTTGGGTAAAACCAAGTTGTGAATTGTGAACCTACAAGGTGCAACCCTGGAGGACTCAGAATCTCAAGTCTTACATTCTCAGGTCCTGGCATTAAATCGCAGGTGGCCAGAAATCTCTGTAAGATACATGTACCTTTTTTAATACCACCTGGTTTTCCCTTCACCAAAATAAAATAAAGCATCAAACCATGCTGTGAGAATAAACACTCTGAGGTGCGGCTCTGATTATAACCTAGTTCTGTCTCATTTCCTTCTCAAAGCAGACAGGATAATGCTGCCTGCCTGACTCAGAGAAGCAATTCGATAAACAACTGAATGAGAGGAGGGAAAGAGCTTTCTAACTGCCGAAACATTGGGCTCCTATGAATTCTTAATTACTTTTATTATTAATTCTTAATTCACATCCAGCCACTCAGACTCACTGGGCCCAGCTTCAAAGTACATCTTTGGCAAAAGAAGACATTGAGTCTGGATTATAAAGAAAGTATTTAGATCAGTGTTAACTTTTTCTGCAATTGCTAAGTGACTCTGTGAGTGTGCAAGAGAATGGCCTTGTTCTTGGAAATTCTATAATGATGTATTTAGGCGTGAACAGATGTGGTGTTTATGATTTTATTCACAAGTGATTCAGGAATACCTCTAGAAAGTCACTGTGACATGCCACAGGTTTTAGGAAACTACATAGGCAAAACCAACAAGCCCTCAAGCAGTGCCCTTTCATCTCATGTTGAATCAGGCAGCCCTGGAGATCCAGGACTTTTCTTGTGAATGGAGCAAGGGACAGTAACAGCCAAGGCAAACGAGCAATGCAGATTTTCAATTGTTCTTGAGCTTTGTACAAAGCAATCCCCATCTCCCAAAGTTGTTCTTTTCCTGGTACTCAACTGCAGTCAAGTGGGTTGTACTTCTTAAGGATGAAACCAACAAATAGTGGGGGCATATGTGTTCTAGCATCTCAGGATAATGGAAGTGTGGGCACCAGAAATATCTGTGAGATCAGGCGAACCAGGATGATATCTGATGTTCAAGAAACACACATCAAGCTGATATGGAACCTAACAGAAGACACAGGGGCTGCCAGTCCCAGGGCCACATGGTGAGTCTGTTGTTGAACGGGGTGTATAGTGAGGGATTCAGAGAGCCTACAGGGTCCTCAAACTTTTTAAACAGGGGGCCAGTTCATTGTCCCTCAGATCGTTGGAGGCTGGACTATAGTAAAAACAAAAACTATGAGCAAATTCCTATGCACACTGCATATATCTTATTTTGAAGTGAAGAAACAAAATGGGAACAAATACAATATGTGGCCCGAAGACCATAGTTTGAGGACCACTGGGCCCTAGGATCTACCTGTCTTTCCTAATAGGGCTGCCTTAAGTTGCTAACTCTCCCTGTCTTCAGTCTTTCAGTTAAGAAAAACAGAACTTTAGAATTCACAGCGGTTTGTCGATGAAGTCAGCTGCCATTTCTCAGCAAGGATCCATGTGCCCCCATAACTCCTGTGACTCCAAGGGGTCACAGGTAAAAAATCACCTAAATGGGTGGTCATGGCAAGAAGTTAGGGAGCTAGCCAGTAGGATACTGAGGGAGGCACAGAAAAGAAGCAAAATCAGAAATTCAGGAAAAATTTGAGAAACACTGATAAGACTGGACAGTGATAAGGACTTATGCTACATAAAGGACTTATGGGGTTCCTAGTGCTTAGTGAACCTCATGTTTAACTACTCCTTTTGTTAGTTCTACATTCCCAAGTCTGAGGGTTTTGTTCTGTTCCCATCTTTCCATTCAAAGAGAGCAGAAGTCTTTCCTAGAATTTAAATATGTGGAGTCACATTTCCATGTCCCTTCTTTCTCTGTTCATTTCTTCTTCACTCATGCATTGCCCCAGTGAGATATCTGTGCCAGGCAAGTCACAGGCCTATCTTAGGAAATCTCTTGAACTTGGTGATCTATGACATTTTGAGTCTCCCAGAGACTTCTGCAATGTGCCTTGTGGTGCTATTTCTCTGCCATAGATTGACCAGTCCATGTGGCAGAATACAATCCATTTGCACAAGGGCCCATGACTTCCAGATTTTCCTCTGCCCAGAGCAGTTAGTCTGCCAAGGGAAATCAGGAACTAGAACAGGTACCTTGTTAGGTCATTGGCCTGTAGAATCACAGGGTTTCATATCCTGACTCAGTTTTAATTCTTAGAGGACTCTGGAGACTGGAACCCAGAGACAGGCTGTAAGGCTTACACCCCAGTTCAGTACCTGGTCCCCTGAGCTTTGCTCAGGTACCCCCAGGTCCTGCAGGCCCCATACAACAGTCCAGCCTTGGGATCTCAAGTCAAACCATTAAGCCCAGTCTTTTAGAGCACTGGAAGAGTCCCATTTCCCCTGAACACTGCTTGGGGTGCCCATCCACCCCCCCCCCCACACACACACACGCTGAACACTAAAAAGTGCCACATGATTCTGCCCTCAAACGGCCACTTGATGGCGCAGCAGGGAAAGCACTTGCCTTGCATGTGGCCAACCCATGGTTGAACCCCAGCATCTCATATGGTCCCCTGATCACCGGTGGGAGTTTCTGAGTTCAGAACCAGGCGTAACCCCTGAGTAACCAGGAGTAACCACACCCAAATAAAACAGAACTGGAGGCGAGATGTTGGCTTGCTGCTTTTGTGGCCCATTTGGTCTCTTTAAATCAGATTTGAAGCACATGACGCAGAGGTGAGCCAAGGAAGCCTCCTAGAACTGAACTCCAAACTCTCCACCCAAGAAACGCAGCCCTGGTGAGCTCTGCCAGTTACCTTAGGCCCATCATGTTGTTGATTCTGCATTAAACCTGAGTCATTGTGAGTTCAGAAACCTTGTACTGTGAGCAGAATTTTTTACAGTCCTCCTGTGGGTCACCCTCACAGTTTAAGCTTTGAGAATGAAACTGTGACTCTGGCTTCATCATCCTCCATAGCAAAAAGTAGTGTCAGTTCTGATCTCGGTTTCACTTAGCAGACCATCCTTTTTAGTGCATCCGTGTGAGAGGCTCTTCTGCCTGTGGGCAGCTGTGAGAACCCCCTACCCAACCATCTCCCTTTGCTGGTGGACTGTCCAGCAATCCCTCTCTGAGGGTTAGGCCTTTTCTTGATTTTAGAGCGGCACCCAACTTTGATGACTCCTGGCTCTGTGCTCGGGGCTCACTCCTGGTGCAGCTCAGGAGCACAGGGATTGAACTTGATTGATAAGTACCTTTCCTGTTGTGTTGCTCCCGGGCCCTTTCCTGTGGCCTGAGTCAGTCTCTGAGATTCCACCTGTCCTGCAGCTTAGACATGTCTCCTCCTTTCATGTCATTTATGGAGAGTGACCTCCCTGCACTTCATCTTCTAATTTTCCTGCTTTGACTCACCATCTCTAGTCTCATCTCTGCTCCCTCAGAGCAAGAGTCATGGTAGAAGAGAGTGTGAGGAGAGGTCATTGGACCCCATCATGGGGACCCAGGTTTGGGCTCTTTGAGCACTCTTGGTGTTGACTTTGGGCAACAGTGGGTGTGAGGTTGCACAAGTCCAATGGTCAGTTCTCTGAATTGCCCTTCTCCACTAAGCCCAGGCATGTCACTAGCCTGTTACTTCAAACGTCTGTTTTGAAGTGTGGATCTAACTCTCTCTAAGCTATCTCGTTTAAAGTAATAGCTAGAATCTTGAGAAGATCATTCCATTGGCATCAATGTCAGGGCATATGATGTCTCTCAGAAGTAGCACAGGGAATCACGTTCTCTGCTGAGCCACAAGGATGCACTAAAATGCATCATTTCTATGGACAAACAAATAGCTAGTCAGAGTGGGCTGGCCAAACTTGAGTACTATAGTCTTTTCAGAACAAGATTCTCTTGGTGATTACAGAGCAATTGAGTAATTATGAGGTTGTTACTGGTAGGACATGAGGGACTGAGAGCAGAGCAAAAAGCCAGACTGGTATTTTTGACCAGTCATCCCCTCTAGGTCAAGAGGAAGAAGCAGATGTTAGGGGGGGGGGGTCACATGCTTTCTGAGTGCTGACTCCTCTTTGTGGTAAGGCTGGGACACTTCCACTTTTTTTTTAATTTATGGTTTTTCTGTGGGGGGGCCTACACCCAGTGATGATCAGGGGTTACTCCTGACTCTGCACTCAGGAATTACTTCTTGCAGAGCTGAGGGGACCATATGAATTGCAAGAGGATCAAACCTGGGTCAAGTTCATGCCAGGCAAGCACCTGATGTGCTGTCTCTCCAGACTCAAGATACTTCTGATTTCAACATTAAGTCACATAGACTTGTTTCCCAGCTTTGAATTGCCTTTAAATGTGGCATTGCATGAAAGGAAATGAAAATATTGGTACAGTTTGATTAGAAAGATCATTATTGATTGCCTTTACAACAGCTGCTTGTAAACTACAAGCAATAGCTTGACTATCCTCTCTCTCTCTCCCTCTCTCTCTCTTTCTCTGCTCTTTCTCTCTCTGGTCATCAGCTAGAACTCCAGCTCATCCCATATGAGGTCCAAGCTTACCTCAAAATTGCCTGTCTGAGCAGGGCTTTCTGACCTGGCTCTCAGCCCCCAACCCATGACTGAGCGCTCAACCACAGCTGCCTGAGTGCCTGCTCCAAACTCTGACCTGAAATGCCAATCTACTCTGCCCTTTGGCAGCTCAGATACCTCTTGGGTATATCACTTGCCACACTTAGTTAATTTTTTTATTGTTTTGGTTATTTTTGTTTGAGAGCTATATCCAAGCCATATTTGGAGACTCCTCCTCGCTGATCAAGAGGCAGCTCTGAGTAGTTCTAGGGTGACCATGTCGTGCTAGGGGTTGAATCTAGGCCTCCCACATGTCAGGTCTGCAGTAAGCTCATTAAATCCTCTCTCCTCCCTTTAGTTTTCTTCTAACATGGACAGTGGAGTCAGAATAATGCCTGCCTCGCTGGGTCTTTTTGTGATAATCAGGTGAAGTTGACAGTATAAGATAAAAGAGTTTGGGACGAGAAAGCACAAGTTTTGACGGTACCTAATTGCACCGCCACTGCAGTAATGGTCATCTTCACTCATCATCTTCATATTATCTTCATCCCCATCACAATCTTCATTTATTGCCATGGGAGAATCTTTAAAGAAAAAATATATCCACTCCACCCTACTCGCCAAGTCATCTTGGATAAATGCCTGCCCAGATTCTATACCTGTTGTTGCTGTTGCCACATATCTGTCTGCCCAGAAATACAGCATCAACCCAGCTCTTGGATTTCTCCAAGAGCCCCTTGGATAGTTGTGTGGAAGGTGGAATATACACATTTCACCAGCAAGCTTGATAATGGAAAAATCAAATCTGATAGTGGTACATTGTGACGAATGGGGTGCATAGAAGGGAACCAAGTTGGAATTAGTTGTTTCTTGAGCCTTTCAGAAGAAAACAGAAGATAACTTGTTGTCACATGGGTCATTGATGTGGAAGAATAGCTTAAAGATTTAAGTGCTGGTCTCTAACAGGTGATCGTGTTTTCTGAACGCAGTACAGAATCAAATGCATGCCTACGCGTGTATGTAATTTTTAGCACTGTTGTTACTGGCTTTTGATAGTTGTTTACTGTGATCTGTGCTCTGGTTTATTTATTTATGTTACAGTTAGTGGGGTT
This sequence comes from Crocidura indochinensis, assembly GCA_004027635.1. NCBI lineage: Eukaryota > Metazoa > Chordata > Mammalia > Eulipotyphla > Soricidae > Crocidura > Crocidura indochinensis. Next base: position 12,695 of record PVKC010020345.1, read on the forward strand.
TTTTTTGTTTTGTTTTGTTTTGTTTTGAGTGACAATTGTGGAGTCCCAGAATGTCAGAGCTGGGACCCAGGAGATAGCATGGAGGTAAGGCGTTTGCCTTTCATGCAGAAGGTCATCGGTTCAAATCCCGGTGCCCCATATGGTCCCCCGTGCCTGCCAGGAGCAATTTCTGAGCATGGAGCCAGGAGTAACCCCTGAGTACTGCTGGGTGTGACCCAAAAACCAAAAAAAAAAAAAGAATGTCAGAGCTATGGGAGGTTTTTAAAACTATCTAATGCAGTCCCATCCTTTTGTACAGGACAGAGGCCTGTTTGCTTAGGACCCACAGCAGACACATGGGACTGGCCCTTGTCCTGGGAGTCCTGTCAGTTCATTCACTGTCAGGCATAATAAATTCTGAATCTGGATATCAGCATTTCTCAAACTCCATAGGTGCTTCTTCCTCTTACATACCCAAGATGGGAGCAGATCCAAGGGGCCAGTCTCTTGACTTGGGTGCTAGAAAACAACTGACCAGCATGACTGGTAGCAAGGCAGGCATAGACCTGCTGTAACTGCTCTGCAAACTCCTGAAGACCCTGCCAAGGAGAAGTGCCTGTGGAGCTCAGCCATCTTAGGAAGGCTCTGGGCCAGAGTCACCCCCCCACCCCCCCACGTGCTTCAGCTGCCAGAGATAGGAGCATCTTGAGATGACTTTTGGCAGGGTCTCCTAGTTTTTTTTCTCAAAGATGATGGATGTATTTCCTCCTTTCTTATCACCAGGAGATTTCATGTATATTTAGGGGATCCCCTCACTGTCCATTTATGAAAAGCTTTAGTTTGAAGTGAGTATGAAGTCAGTCTCAAAATAGGACTTGCAAATCCCCCTTTTCTTCAGCTATCAAAGAAAAAGAGATTAGAAAGTGTGGGATCGCACTTTTTAAAAATAATTATGAATTCTTTAATTGAATTTCATGAGACACACAGTTACTAAGTTATGCATGAGTTTCAATTATACACTGTACAATACCCTAACCAGTGCATATTACCAATGTCTCCAGTTTCCCTCATGCTCTCCATCCTGCCTGCCTCTAAGCAGACATTTTCCTCTCTCTCTTTCTCTCTCTCTTCTCTCTCTCACTCTCTCTCACTCTCTCTTTCTGTGTGTCTGTCTCTCTTTCCTTTTTGACACTGTGATTTGCACTACTATTAATGAAGGGGTACCATGCATGTCACTCCCCTTTCAGCACCCAGTTCTTTTCCAGAAAAATAAGTTCCAGTTCTCATTGTCACAGTGGAACTTTCTCTACTCTACCTTCTACCTGTACTCACCACTCTTATGGCAAGCTTCCAACCATGGACTGAATCTCCATGGTTCTCTAGATCTCTATTGTCTCTAGATATAATTACCAAACTAGTTGTTTTTTTGTTTTTTTTTTGTTTTTTTTTTGTTTTTTTTTTTTTTTTTTTTTTTTTTTTTTTTTTTTTTTTTTTTTTTTTTTTGGTTTTTGGATCACACCTGGCAGCGTTCAGGGGTCACTTCTGGCTCTACGCTCAGAACTTGCCCCAGCAGGCTCGGGAGACCATATGGGATGCCGGGATTCGAACCACCATCCTGCATGCAAGGCAAATGCCCTACTGTTGTGCTATCTCTTCGGCCCCTACCGTACTGTCTTTTAAACATCTGTGGAATCATTTAGGTTGGTAACATTACTAAGCATTTTTAAAACACTCTTAGTAGTGTTGTTGAGGTTGTGCCCCTGTTTCTGTCTGGGAGAGTAATGATGAGGCACAATTCTCTAGGGCTCAGACAGCACATTTCATTGAACTGTATGAAACCATTTCACACAGGTCGCTGACCCTTCTCTCTGACAAGTGATATTCTCTGATTATGTACCTTAAGGAAACAGTCCATAAAAGTGGGAGAATGAGCATGTTCGAGCATGTTGTTCATGTGTTTATAAGTGTTGGGTTGCACCCAGCAGTGCTCAGGACTTTTTCTTGGCACTACACTCAGGGATTATGCTTGGTAGAGCTCTGGGGACCATTTGGGATGTTGAGGATTTAATTACCATATTTTCCGGCGTATAAGATGACCGGGCATATAAGACAACCCCTTACTTCTCCTGTTAAAATATAGGGTTTGGACTTTATTCACCACCTAAGACTACCTCTCTTTTAATGCACACCAAATGGAAATTAAAAACGTAAGAGAAGGGGCCAGAGCAGTGGCACTAGAGGTAAGGCATCTGCCTTGCAAACAGTAGCCTAGGACAGACCGTGGTTTGATCTTCTAGTGTCCCGTTTGGTCCCCCAAAGCCAGGAGCCATTTCTGAGCTCATAACCAGGAGTAAGCCCTGAGCATCAAACAGATGTGGCCCACAAAAAAAAAAAAAAAAGTAAGAGAAAAAGAGTAGAACCCTCAAAGGTTAACAGTATGTGTTTAATAAAGCTAAACTTTGAAGTGCCAACAATCATTCTACATTTGTCATTTGTAGTGAGTGACTGTGTTTTTTAATTGTAATCCACATTGAGAGCAGGGAGAGGGGACTCCTCCAAGAGCAGTTGGCTGGGGTGCAGCTAGAGGACAGCTCAAGGGAGACAGAGAGCCTCCTCAGGGTCCCAAAAAAGCAGACAGAGGACTGAGCACCAGAAAGCCCATATACCAACAATGACACTTGGCGGCTGGATGGGATGCAGCGTTCGGTAACCCGGCTCCTCTGTGTGCCCTGAAAGATGAATCAGGACAAGCAGAGGATTTGAGTGATGACACCTGGCAGCTAGATGGGATGGGATACAGCGGTAAGAGGGGGGCGGATCACTAGTCCCTGAAGTTGGAATAAGTTTCAGCATGTCGTATATCGGCATATAAGATGACTCCCGACTTTTAAGAAGTTTTTCATGGGTTAAAAAGTTGTCTTATACGCTGGAAAATATGGTAGGTCTGTCTAGTGCAAAGCACTCTGGCCTCTATGCCATACTGATTGCATGGTTGTTGATACTTTGTTGGTTACAATTAATTGAAGCCACTCCAGTAACTAATTGGAGGGATATGGCTGCCCGCCTGAGGTACATCTGCTTGGACTGGTTGTGGCCATCAGAAAGCCTTGAAAATGTCATCCAGTCATGACAGAAATGAGGGCTGTGCAGTTGTATCCCAACTGATTCTAGCTATGTAAACATCTGTGGTTCTTCTCCAAATCACGTTTACTGAATTTGTGTTGTGTTAGGCACCACGTAGACAAGAAAATGCATCCCAAAGCCACCAAGACACTTATCTTTCCCACCTTCTGCAGCTCTCATAATTGACAAGGAAACAGTGGCAATTCCACAGTTGTAGGTACTAGAGAAAAAAAAAAAAAACTAAACCAAAGTAGACCATCTATATGTCTGCCCTAACCATGTTCTCAGGGCATGAAGAAAATAGGGGGAAAGAAACACAGGCCATTTAATTGTCATTATCTTTCATTTCTCATTGATTCTGGACTCAACTTTTCTCAACTTCTTCCAGCAGCTGTGGCTAGAGAAATGAGAGAGAAATAGCACAGTGGCTGATACTGGGGCAAATGGGGAGCCCTTAGAGTCCTGGGGTCCCGAACAGCTAAGTTTTCCCTGAGCAGGGTTTGTCTGGTCTGATGTCCAGTTCAGCCATGCTTGTTTCATTTGTCATGACTTAAATGCCTTTTCATTTGCTTACTGCATGTGCTGCTTTACAGTGAAGAAAGTAGAACTGAGAGCCTGGACTAGCCAGTATTATTAGTCTCTTCTGCAAAGTGAAGTCACTAAATCATCTCCAGATTAGTGGTGCTTGACCACGTCAACTTCAAGGAGAAGCTGGGAGTTGGATGACCTTGTCCTAAAGAAACACAGGGATGCATCTGCACACATAGACACACCAATCTGTTCTCGGCTTCTATGGGGTTCCTCATTCCTCCCCCAGAGAAGGGAGCATAGATTGCCCACCCAGAATTGTAGGGAGATCTCTCGCTATCAGTGGTAGCCTGTTGAGGAGCAGTCAAATTCAGACACCACCCTGAAATGCTCAGCAATCACTTCCTTCAGTGCTCCGGAGTCATTCTCTACAGTGCTCAGGAGTCACCCCATGCAGTCATCACTCCTACAGTGTTTTGGGGCCTCTGTAGTATCAGGGATCAAGCTCAGGCTCCAACCTTGAGCATATCCTGTACCCATAGGGTTTTTTTTTGAGGGGTTGGTGTTTATTGGGGGGTTTGGGCAACCCAGCAATGCTCAGGGGTCACTTTGGCTCTGCACTCAGGAATTACTCTCAGTAGACTCAGAGGACCATATGGGATGCCAAGGAATGTACCAGGGATTGAACCCAGACAGGCGTGTTCAAGACAAACACCACTCACTGACACCCGCCACCGGTTGTTTCACTTGAGCCTGTTCAGTGACCTGGTTCTCCAGATTTTGAGGATCATAGGGATGAGCAGGAAAGGTCGATGAGTTGGGTCCCTTCATTTCCCAGCTCTCAGTTGCACCAGGGGAACTGCATGAGTTGTGTACACATGTGTACACAGACCCCGACTTTGGCACACACCTACCTACACACCCCAATTTCCCTTGTGTCTTGCCAGTTGTGTGCTGAACTGAACCAGCCGATCCTGCCCCACGTCCGAAGGTGGAAGGGACCCCGGGGCAGCTGGAAGGCCGCGGTTGCCGAGTCACCATCCTTGATGCAGCACAAGGTACCCGATCTGCGGCTTCTCCCTCTCATCACACGTGTCTCCCCCACCAACATCTGGATCCAGTGTGGTCTCTGCTACATGCTTGTTCGGCCAGGACAGACAAGGGCCTAGAAGGGTTGTGTGGTGTTGTGGGGAGAAATCCTGTCCAGAGCCACACCCAGAGGGCTGTTTCTGTCCTTTGTCCCCTGACCTCTCCTCTTCATCCCCCCACCCCTTGTTTCGGAGCCTTAGGCTCTGTGCAGCAGTGGTGCTCATGGCCATGCTGGGCTGACATTTTTCCAAAAGAGTCTGTAGTTTCTTCTCGTAGAATTGCCACATGGAGCTTGGGTCTTCCCTGCCTGCGATCTCACTGACAGCCAGTCCTCTCAAGAAGTTGCCTGCTCTTTGGGGCTGTCTTGCTTGACTGGGTCTCCATGCTGGCTAGAGCCAGAGCCTCTCACATGCAGACTGTCATCTCTGGGTCTTCCCATCACCCCAAACAGCCACTGTAAGTTCAGATGAACCTGCTCTCTGTTATGCCTCCAGATTTCTGAGCATCCCTGGCCTGCACTTGCAGACAGATTCAAGCCTGGGCCTCAGCCACCTGGGCTCACAGTACCTGGCTAGGAGGAGAGGTGTGGGTGGGCAGAACGCCCCACTCCCCTCTGAGCCTCTGGTCACTTCTTTGACATTTGCGAGTGTGAACAGTAACTAGTCAGTGTGGCTGGGGATGAAGGCAAAGGAGCTTTGCATCGGTACCCCACTTGCCATGGTCTGTCTGCCCCATAGTCAACACTGATGGAATCATGGCGCTCTCTCTCTCTCTCTCTCTCTCTCTCTCTCTCTCTCTCTCTCTCTCTCTCTCTCTCTGTGTGTGTGTGTGTAATGTCACACCTGGAGCTGCTCAGGATCCATGTGGTGTGGGAGATGGAACCCAGCCTCTTGCATCACAGCCTGTGTCCCCTCCACCCAGGCCCTTCTCCCTCACCTTCACCTTTACCCGGTGCAGCTCCACAAGGCCCATACTTGCACGCACCAGGCCGTGCTCCATCACTCAGCACCCACGGGTCCTATGTGACACCCACTCCGGCCCAGCTGACCCCGAGACACCTACAGGGCACTAGGGGCTCTCCCTCTATCGGGACACTGGCTTTCTTGCTCTCGGTGGCAGAGCAGCAGTGGGAGGTGAGCATGGCTCTGTGTGCTGGATCTGAGCTTCACATGGGCCCCACTGCCTTCCGCTCATTCTATCCTCTCTCATCCCACAGGGGGGCACGCACTCGTTCTTGGGATTCCT
>PVKC010020346.1:0-18663 GCA_004027635.1 Crocidura indochinensis
GTTGTTTCCAGAGCCTGGCTATTGTGAATAGTGCTGCAATAAATATAGGTGTGAGGAAGGGATTTTTGTATTGTATTCTTGTGTTTCTAGGGTATATCCCTAGGAGTGGAATAGCTGGGTCAAATGGGAGCTCAATTTCCAGTTTTTGGAGGAATCCTTCTGCATACAAGGCAAATGCGCCATCTTCTTGCTATCTCTCCGGCCCTGATCATTTTATATCCTTTTATTATTCTTTTATTATTTGAATTTTCAAATATTAGATCTTTAGTCAGAGTTTAATTTACTTAACATTTCTATTAGGTATTTATCTATTCATACTTTCCTCCTAGATTTCTTAAATTTCTGATTATTTGTTCAGACACATTCATTAAGTAGGGAGGGTATTTTGATCCATGAATCATAACAATAACCTACAACCTAAGAAATATATTTCATTTTAATGTAATAATTATAATATTCATATACTTTATATTTTAATCTTTTGCTTATAGAAGCAATACATAATTAAAATTCCCAAAGAACACCAAGAATGTAACTAGCACAGACTGTTGCTCTTTCAAAGCTCTATTGACTGATAAGAAACACTTCTAATATTATTAATAAAAATCTCAATGCATGTGTGTAGTAATAACACTAAGACTTTTCTGAAACTCTAAAACATTGTCTTAAGGCCAGGGATAGTTAAGTTGATAGAACTTCTGTTTGCTGATGTGATGCCACAAGTTTTTTCCCTAACATTGACCCCACATATCCAGGAAAATTCTCAGTACCATAATTGAATATGCTTTTGCAAATGCACCAAAACCCAGATATGTGACACTCATCCTAGAAGCATTATGATAATAGTGTGCAAATACAACAATTAAGTGTGTGCAATTCTTGGTAAAACAGCAAGTGATCAAAAGAAAACTTAGAGGAAAGCAATTGAATACGTTTTAGACAATTTCAAATTTTCTGTTTTAAAGATAACACCATTTCATTTTCTGAAGTTGCTTTATGTAGCTATTCTTTTCTTTTTTCTTAATAAGCATTCAGCTGAGGTGGTACTCTGGGCAATGCTTAAGGGTTTGGATCTAAAAGTTTGGTAGTGTTTGGCGGACATTTGGGCTTTAACAGTGTACTCGTTGGCCTCAAGGAGTGTTTGTAGACTATGTGGAACTAAGGATAGAACTTAGCATCTTTGGACATACTAGGTTTGTACTCTATATCTTCATTAATCATTAATTATCCTATTGAAGGTTATTTGAATTTTGGGGATCGGGTGTTTCTAAGGGTTGGAAGGAGGAAATAGTATTTTCATAGTTGTTAATGATTTGTTTTGTTTTGTGATACTTCATGCATACCAGATATTTATTCTACCACCAAACTATATCCTTGTCACTACTTAAGAGATTATTGGCTTTGGGAAGAGCTTTATTAATATTTTATTATTCCTATAGCATAAAAATTATTTAGAACATATAATTTAATATATTATGGTACAGTTACAGAGTTGTAAAATCATCATTGCTAATACTAGAATATTTTCTTTGCCTCTAAGAAGGCTCTATACCTATTAATAACCACTCCAGGCACTGGTGAAGTGGGGTGTACATTGTTTGACTGAAAATCAATCAGAACAATTTTGTAACCATGGTGCTAATAAAATTTTGAGATAATGTGCTAAAAATAATAAAAAGAGTAATAGGAGACAAATAGCAGATATACTGTCACCAATCACTAAAAGGAAAGGAGAAATTGGGAGTGACTATTTCAGATTTTTATATATTTTTTATAAATGTAAGATAATTCTGCCATGAAAATTAAAGTACATATATATTTGTTTACTTCTATGATTATATTTGTAGAATAGTTTCTTAAAATAGCTATAACTGCAGTGAATGGATAAATATATAAGTTATAGTATCGATATTTGAAAATAATGTATAGTAATTTTAATTTGTATTCTGTTATAATTGTCTTTATAATTATTGTTATAGTTTCTCCTGATTTTTATTAAAATGGAATATTATTGATAATTTTATTTTGATTATGTATGCATCTATTTCAGAGCATATGCAATGTGCATAACTAAAAGTAAATATAGGGACTGAAGAGGTGGAACAGCAGTAGGGCATTTGCCTTGCATGTAGCTGACCTAAGACAGAACGTGATTTGATCCCCCCGGCATCCCATTTGGTCCCCCAATTTAGGAGAATTTTTGAGCGCAGAGCCAGGAGTAATCCCTGAGCATCACCAGGTGTGGCCTCAAAAAACAGGGGCCCGGGAGATAGCATGGAGGTAAGGCGTTTACCTTTCATGCAAAAGATCATCGGTTTGAATCCCGGTGCCCCATATGGTCCCCCGTGCCTGCCAGGAGCAATTTCTGAGCATGGAGCCAGGAGGAACCCCTGAGCACTGCTGGGTGTGACCCAAAAACCAAAAAACAAACAAAGAAACAAAAAGTAAATATAGACTAAACTGTGACATGATAAATTTCATTATTTCAATTTAATAAACATTACCATCAATGAAGTTAAGCTTATAGTCACAATTAGAATTATAATTGAATTAGAAATAAAACATAATGACTGTCAAGAGCATGCGCACATGAGATTTCATATTTGCCATTACTTTTAAAGAAAGGATACGTCGAAAGTCATTATCAATCACAGTGCAGACAGGGAGAACATTTGCTAGGGTAACAATACTTATGGATCAAAGGTCGTTTTTAATATTGGAAAATCCTGGTTTTTCATATTGTTTTTCAAATACATAAAAAGAGTTATGTCAGAATTCCAGTTTCTTTTTTTCTCATTACTAACATTTTGTTTTGTTTTGTTTTGTTTTTGTTTTGGCATCACACCCGGCAACGCTCAGGGGTTCTTCCTGACTCTATGGTCAGAAATCGCTCTTGGCAGGTTCAGGGGACCATATGGGATGCCGGGATTCGAACCACCGTCCTTCTGCATACAAGGCAAATGCCCTACCTCCGTGCTATCTCTCCGACCGCTTTTCTAATATTTTTGAAGTATGCTAAAGCACTTGTATTATTTGGAAAATGACTGTGAATGTCAATATGATTGTGAATGATTGATAATAAATGTGATTTCCTAAGTTTTTTTTCCCTTCCTTCCTTTCTTCTTTCTTTCTTTCTTTCTTTCTTTCTTTCTTTCTTTCTTTCTTTCTTTCTTTCTTTCTTTCTTTCTTTCTTTCTTTTTCTTTCTTTCTTTCTTTCTTTCTTTCTTTCTTTCTTTCTTTCTTTCTTTCTTTCTTTCTTTCTTTCTTTCTTTCTTTCTTTCTTTCTTCCTTTTCTTCCTTCCCTTCTTCCTTCCATTTTTTATTCCTTCCTTCCTTTCTTCTTCCTTCCTTCCCCCCTTTTTTCTCTTTCTTCTTTACAGTGGCTTATTTCTAACTGTACTCAGGGATTACTATTCAGGGGTATCGAACAAGTTCGACACAAAGAGACAAAATTTTAAACTGTGAGAGTCAGAGAGCCACACCACGCAGTGACCTGACAAAACACACACCCACCCTAAAACATCTAATTTTAATAATAATCTATTCAACGCATATTGCGTTTTGCCATTTTGAGTGAGGGTAAAAATTCTGCAGTGATGGTGAGGGTGTGCTGTGTCCTCCACACTAAGAACTAAGGGCAAGATGTGACACCACATGTGACACACGGGTCCCCCACTCGCTGGCCTGTGCAATTGTTTCCGAGGGATGGGAGACGGGAGGACGCAGCCTAGGGGCAGGACTACGCGCTCGGAGATCTCTCCTCAGAGGTCCCTCCTCAGAAGCAGCAGAACAAAATCCAAACGTGGCAAAGAGCCACAGTATACAAAATGAATTATAAGAGACAAAGAGGCGCATTCATTTTGGCTGGAAGCTGCATGTGGCTCGAGAACCGCGTGTTGGCCACTCCTGCTATAGGTGGTGTTCAGGCACCATATGTGTTGTCAGAGTTCAAATCCAGGTGAGTATCATGCAATGATGAAAAGTGCCTGACTGCTCTGCAATCCTGGTTTCAGAAATTTCAAATTTTTTTTGGGGGGGTGCATGCCCAGTGATGCTCAGGGGTTACTCCTGGCTATGCGCTCAGAAGTCGCTCCTGGCTTGGGAGACCATATGGGAAACCGGGGGATCAAACCTAGGCTAGCGCAGGCAAAGCAGGCACTTACCTCCTGCGCCTTCGCCCGGCCAGAAATTTCAAATTTTAAAATAAAAGAATATATAGTAAACCTTTATTTCTTTATAATGTGTAAAACAAATATACACTATATATCTAGCTTTTAATGATTAATTAGCATTAATGGTAATTTATATACATTTATTGTGTCACTAGATATTTTAAGATTAGTGTATCTAAAGATTAAATTTAAGAAATATTTTAGAGAGTTGGAACCAAGATAGTAGAAAGGAAACAATTTGAGATTATACCAGGACCCCTCAACAATGCCATGGCTGGGGGTTGTTTGGAGGGGTACGCAGAATTCTATATAGAATTTTGTTTGTGTGCTAAAAATTAAAGTTCACTGGAGATCCAAGTGACCTGAGCCAAATATCTTCACTGTGAAAAAGGAAGGATCATGTCTACCTTGAGAGTTAAGAATTTCAATTCCAGAAATTAAGAGGAATGATACAATGACAGCTAAGGTCTTGAGTCTTGCTTTCAGAAATATAAGGGTCAAATTAAAACCTAGTGTAATAACCATAAGCATATTCTTTCACAAATCCTGATATGAAAGCAAGAACTAGGTCAGGCGAGATAGTCAGGGATGGCATAACAGCTGTTGTACATTGGTGGCCAATTGAAAGTAAACAAAACAAAACAACAACAAAATGATCCTTTTGGTATAGGAATTAGCTTGAAAGTAAATTGGCCATTCCAAGCTAAGTGCAAAGCAACTTGTGGAATGAGTTACACTAACCTTCCTTAGATGAAACAAAAGCAGCTCCTTTTTCATTGTATCAGACAGTGTAGACTAAGGAATAAATGCCTAGAATTAGAAAATAGAATTCTGCTGAGAGTAAGTAGAGCTGGCAGCAGGCACACACAGTCTGCTGTATGCATATTCATTCCTTGACTAAACTATTGAATATTTTAATTGATATGTCATGGTTTAAAAACTACTGTAGTAATAGTATCATATTGTTTTATAGTTGCAGTGCTACTGCTCCAATCCTGCCATAAGTTTTCCAAGATCTCTTCACTATTGTCCCACAATCCCTCTCTCCTCTCAGCCTTTTAGCTTTCCCAGATCCAAGTCCTGCTGATTATGATGTCTTATTTTCAGTGGGGATTGTATAATTTTTGTCTTATGGAATTATATGCACATAAGTAAAATCTTCTAGATTTTATATTTTTCTTATTAATTTCATGTAGCATGACTTCCATGAATTCCATCCACGTTTCTACAAACTGTAAGATGTTAGTGTTTCTCAGCTAAGCAATATTTTATTGTATATATGTACTGCTATTTCTTTTCTTTGTTCTAGGTATAGATGCCCTACCACTGCACCACTGCTCTGGCCCCCAGATGAACATTCTTATGTACAGTGTGAAGAATCATGCTATTGTAGAAGACAAAAATTTAGATGACAAAAATTTAGAATACTTGGAAAGCAATTCTAAACTGTAAGTAAAAATCAATTACCTAAGAAAGGCCTCAGATATACTCCAGAGACTAAAGTAATTCAAAGAATATAAAATATATACAAATATACACTGATAGATGCACTTTTTAAATTTTTGGTTTTGTTTGTTTTGGGGCCACACCCGGTGATGCTCAGGGGTTAACCCTGGCTTTGTGTTCACAAATCACTCCTGGCTTTGAGGAACCATATGGGTCGCTGGGGAATGGAACCGTGGTCCATCCTAGGTCAGCTGTGTTCAAGGCAGGCGCCCTACTGCTGCGCCACCACTTCGGCCTCAATTTAAAAATTTTTATAATGTTATTCACATTTATTCTCATGTATGTCTCATTAACTGGCAAAGCATCAAGATAGGAATTACAGTTACTTTTAGGGAATAAACACACTCTTCAGTGGTTAGTAAAAGTTAGACACTTGGGTATTTACCGTATTTTTGTCATAACATTTTAAGACGTTACTACTAATTTTCCATATGTCTTGGTGTAACGATGGTGATCCTAAGCAAATAAATTTTGATGACATCTTAATTTACTAGCAATATGCCATTTTAAATGTAGATTAATTTTTTTTTTTTGGTTTTTGGGTCACACCCGGCAGTGCTCAGGGGTTACTCCTGGCTCCATGCTCAGAAATTGCTTCTGGCAGGCACGGGGGACCATATGGGGAACCAGGATTCGAACTGATGACCTTTTGCATGAAAGCAAATGCCTTACTCCATGCTATCTCCTGGGCCCCCCAATTTTTCTGGTATTCTAGTTAACTATATCATAATACTAGAATTTTGTGTCTACAGTACAGTGGATTGGACATATGCGGATCAAACAATTGACCTGGAATTGATTCCAGTACCCCAGATGGTACCCTTAGCCTGCTAGGAGTGATTCCTGAATGCAGAACCATGAGTAATCCCTAAGCTCCAGTGAGAGTGGCCCCCAAAATGAAAAAGTAAATCAAAACCTTATAGTGTAATTAATAAGATAATTAAAAATTTTGTGCTTGTTATATTTTAATAAAATGGTAAGCTCTGCACTCTGCAGGTTTCAATGTATACCAAGTTACTAAAATCTTATATTTTGACGAGTAAATAGTCATCAAATATTATATCTTATTCAATAGGAAAAACATTCTAACTTATTAATAAAGAAGTATTAAGACAAAGGGAGTGAGATATCCCTTTCTTAAATAGCACAGATTTCTTTTGCTGCAGACAGGAATGCTTCAATCAGAGATGGTCTAAGAGTTGCAGGAGAATGTATGGTTTTAGCAGCGTAATGAAAGAGTAGAATTTTAACTTAAGGAACTATAATTATAAAGACCTATAATCATTGTGCTAAATCAGGACAGGGAATTCTCAGCACCTTACAGTAATTATCTTGGGGTATGAAAGAACTAAGAACACCTGGAAGCTCCAAGCAGGTATATGATCTGAGGCAGGGTCAGTTTCATTGGCATGTGGTCTATGCCTTAATGTAAGTATACATAAGTTTATATATATCTATATATATATCTATATATATATAGATAGATAGATACTACATATAAGTATAAAAGCTGAGAAGGATTTTAAACTTAGTTTAACACTCCACTTTCATTTTATTTAAATCATGTATTTAAATTGATCAGTTTAAATCACTTAAAATTATTTTATTGCATAAATTTTATTTAGTTAATATTGTTTGTGGAAATTCTCTATTATAGATTTAAAATTGCGATGTTACTGCACCACCTATATCATCAGAGTATCAGGAACCCTCTAATGTCTCAATGTCCCAACCACCTTTGAAACTTGACTTAGTTCACTGTTCTATAGACAAGATTTCTGTATTTGTTTCCATAGGAAATTGTTGATTTCATTGTTTTTTTTTAATTGTGTTCCCTGTATGAGTAAGGTTATCTGGTATTTGTCTTTTCCTGTTTGAATATCAAGCTTTTTCAGAGCGTGTTATTCTCCAATTCCCTACAAATTTTAACAAATTAAAAAATTTCATTTCTATTGACAGTCAAGTTTTATTCTACAAGTTTCCCTATCCACAAATATTTTCTTGGGCCCTGCGCTGTTTATATACCTTGGCAATTTTGAATAATGCTTCAGTGAACATAGAGAAATGTCTTTGTTAATTAACATTGTACTTCCCTTGGGATAGTTGCCCAGGTGGGGGAATCTCTAGGTTATATGGAAGTTCTTAATTTATTTTTATTATTTTTGTTGTTTTGGAATTTATGGTCACAATCAGCTGTTCTCAGGCCTTACTCAAAATTCTCTGATCATGGATCTCCTGGCAGTGAGAAGGGGACCAAAACCGTGCCAGGGATTGAACCTAATTTGACTCTGTGTAAGGCAAGCACCTTTACCTCCTCTACTCTTTCTCCTGCCCTCTATTTTAAATTTATTTTAGAAGTATCTATTTATGAAGGCTGAGGGACAAGAGGGAAATTAGGTGAATGTAGATGGACACTGACGATGGTATCAATGCTGGAAAATTGTATAATTGAAACTCATTTAAAATATTCTTTAGAAGCTGAATCAGACAACATTCACACCAACTGTGAATTAGGCTTCCTTCTTCACTGCTTCATCACCAACACTGGTTACTTCCATACTTTGCTTCATAGATATTGTTGTGTAACTTTTATGATATTGTTTTTTACCTATCATCCCCCCTGGATCTTCCAGGTGGGGGTGATTAACAAATGTGAATAAAGAGCTTGTGGGGGAGGCAATTGAGGTCTTTTGACAGAACTGACTGCGAGGTGGGAGAGTTGTAGAGACTGTCAAAAAACTTCTTTGCTGAACCTTTTGTCCCCAGGGGGGATTTGTCGCTGGGGTTTCCTCTGGGAGGAGAACCGAGGAAAGATGTTTCCCGTTGGAAATATTTCCCACTGGAAATTATTTTTAAACACTGAGACCACCAGCAAGGTATTCAAGCTCCCCCCCACAGATATTATTCTCACTAGTGAGAGATGATAATCTCATTGTCATTTTTTTTGCATTTGTGTGATCATCAACGACAATGAACACTTTCTAATGACTATTTTTTTTTTATTTACATGTCTTGTTTCAGGAAGTTTTTGCTACTCCTCTCTCCATTTTTTTATGAGATTGCTTTGTTATTGAGCTTTGCAAATGATTTTTATATCTTGGAAATTAGACCTTTGATATTTTGTGTGTGAATGTTGTCTCCAATTCAGTACAGCCATTTTATTTCAGGACATTATTTCTTTTTCTGTTTAGGCGTTTTTATTGACTTAGATTCTGTGATTAACAATACAGGTAATAATGGATCCTTATGCACATAATTGCAACGCCACACCCTTCATTATTATACCCACATCCTTCTCCCCAATGATCCCAGTGCCACTCCCTTTTAACCCTCTTTCACAAACTCAATTGTGTGGATAAACTCTCCTATTATATTGCCTGCCTTTGGACCTTTGTTGCTAAGTATTTTAAATTCTCAGCATCCCAATTCAGGCTAACCATGATTTTAGTGCTAAGTGAACTTGTGGCTAAGATTACTGTATATGATAGTGTAGTTTTATATATTTTAAATGTAAAATATGAATTTAAGATGTGTAGAGTGGAAATGAAAATATAAAAGTTTCATGTTCTAATACGGATCCTCCGTTCAAATTGATAGTCTTGAAAGCACCCTGTTAGAATCCATGAATAAAAATGGTAGTCTAAAATCTTATTTGGATTTGCCACGTTTCAAGGTATAACAATTCTGAAAGTTTTTTCATGTTACGGTTGCTAAGATTATGTCCACATGCACACATACATGCACATAAGCACACGATTATTTTCTTCAAGAGACTATTAAACCCAGTATTTTGATGATAAGATTTCCAGATTTCTCAGCAAATGTGTGTGAGGTAAAATGTATTTAGACAGATACTCTTAGAAGATTTTGGTTTATCAGTTTTTTTTTTTTTTTTATCATTGGGTAAATTTTGAACTTGGAAAACAGCTCTTCCAGCTTACTGTTCTATCCCTTTGGGCTCATACATGTTCTCATTTTAGGAATTTAGAAAGTTATATGAGAAACTGAAGCAGTAGCTAGGTTATATCAAATTATTGAAGACGTTTTTGCATCAAGCCACAAGAACTTGATCCCATTGTTGAGACATTAGCAGGGAAATAGTACATTCAGAATTGTGTTTTTAAATAGTTTTCTCTGATTGCAGTGGGAGGATGGATTTAAGAGGCTAAGACAGGACCTAAGGCAAGTAGAAAGCAAACTACTATATTACAACAGTGATCTCAGCTTGCTCACCAAAGCTCGTCACATACACATGCTTGCTTATTAAGATGTTCTACTAGGAGCACTTGTCAAGCGAAGTTCTAAAAATAGTAACAGAAAGATGCCATTGAAAATGCTAGTAACGAAACTGTTAAATGTTTGAATCTTAACGAGCACTTACTTCTTTCACACTTTGCCCTTCTGCTTTCCTACAAATCCAAGACATTTACTTTATTTAAAAAAAAAAGAGATTATGTAGAAAACATCATTAGCTATCTTTACAACATCCATAAATCCAAAATAAGTCAAAGTCTTAGAGAGGAGGGGTAGAGAAATTCATGTCAGGACTATATTTAAGACAATCAGCAAACATTTCACAGAATAATTTATCTAAATATTGTAAAATGCTGATGTTGTCACATTTTAGGGAACTATTTCATATTGAATAATATGATCAGTAAATTCAATCCTGGGATGGATCATGCATTGAAAATATTTTTATAAAGGACATTTCTGAAACTCAATATGAAATTTGAATGTGCATAAGATATGAAACCGTATTTTTGTCTCAGTGTTAAATTTCCTAGATTTGATTATTGTCATGTGGTTAAGTAGGATAGTATCATTTTTGTGTTATTTTTATTGAAATTAACATTGTTATTACATTTTGTAAGTTTCAGGTATTTTTATATACAATATTCAGATGACCACTAAAATTTCAGTTCTCAGCTTCACTATAAAATTACTCCTTATCTCACATTGCCAAGATATCCTCTGTAGTCTTCAGTAACTCATTCTTTTTTTTCAACCTCACCACCAAAATGCAGTTCTGTGAATCAGTTTTCTTGTGTTGTCTTTGGTCATTGCTGCTACTTTGATGTGTATCCACATATCAGTGAGAAAGTTTTTGCTTCTATCCCTTTCTTTCTGACTTCAACATGATATCCTCTAGTTCCATCCATGCCATAGAAATATGCATGATTTTTCCTTTGAGCTGCATAGGATCTCATTAACCCATAGTTGGGTATTTGTTTCCATATAATGGCTATTGTACTAAGTACTACAATAGACATCGTATACTTACATTCTTTTGAATTATTTTTTGTGTTTGGGGGATAGATACTAAGAAATTATAATGTAGTTCATATGGTACTTCTATTCCTATTTTTGGAGAGAATTCCACACTGCCTTCCATGGACATTGAACCACATTGCATTCCCATTTACAGTGGATGGAGATTTCCTTTTAATCACACTCCACCATGAAATGGTATCTCAATGATACTTTTATTTGCATTTCCCTAATAAGTGATAATTGACTATTTTTATATGCTTATGTATGTATTCTTTGCGAAAGTGCCCCCTCTACTCATTTTTGCATGGAACTATTACATTTTGGTTGAGTTTTGTGAGTTCTGTATACTTGAATATTATTTTTCTCCAAGCTGTATTGTGTGTAAATTATTTTTGATAAGGTGTATTTTTATTATAGCTTTCATTTCTTTTGCTGTGCAGAAGATTTTTTTAACTTATTAGTACCATTTGTTTATTTTTGTTTTAGTTGTCTTTGTCTCTATTATCCACACATTGTAAAAAACTTCTGATCAGGGGCCCGGGAGATAGCATGGAGGTAAGGTGTTTGCCTTTCATGCAAAAGGTCATCGGTTCGAATCCCGGTGCCCCATATGGTCCCCTGTGCCTGCCAGGAGCAATTTCTGAGCATGGAGCCAGGAGTAACCCCTGAGCACTGCCGGGTGTGATCCAAAAACCAAACCAAAAAAAAAAAAAAAAAACTTCTGATCAATTTTATGGAGAGTTCTACTGATGTTTTCTTCAAGAGCACATATAAATGACATTGTGGTGTGTTTGCCTTTTTTGTCTTCTTATTTTAATAATTAAAAAATGGAAAGTTCTCTAGGCCCAATCATGTTATGAAAATATTCATATTTTATCTTTACTATAGTATCCTGTTCTGTACATATGGAGTGTATCATTTATCCATTTAACAACAAATGAGGACTTAGATTGTTTCCAGTTATTAACTCTTAAATAATGCTGGTATGAACATAATGGTACATATTTCACTTCATATTTGTTTCTTGGTCTTCAGGAAAATTTCCTAAGTGGGAAACTGGATTGTATGGAATTCCTACTTTAAGTTTTTGAAAATGTTCTTATGACTTTCCATGTGGAAATATTGATCTACATTTATGGCAAGAATATATAAATGCTTCATTTTCACCACATCTCTAGTGCTTGCTGTTTTCCCTTGTGTACAACAGTCATTCTCACATCTTTGAGATATATAATTACATTTTGATTTGCTTTTCCCTAAGAGATAATGAATATCTTTACATGTACCTTTTGGATAATTTTATTTCTTGTTTGAAGAAGTCTATGTAGATCCTATTCAAATACCCCGGCCACTTTTTGGTTTTTGGGCCACACATGGTTCTGTGCTCAGAAATCACTCCTGGCATCAATATAACCACGTGGCAAGTGGTGCCATCATTGCGGAGCTGGTAAGAGTGGAAAACCAGGGGAAAAAGATCTGGCTTGGGGAACACATGGACGCAAGTGACACCATCACTGTGCCTCAGCAGCTGCAGAGTTGTACATACATATAATCTCTACAAATCTCACTGATATTTCAGTGCATTCCAGACAGTCCTAGGCAGAGAAGGCCCAACGTTTTTTTCTCCCTTTGAAAATATATCTCCCCCAAATAAAACTAACTATATTCTAACACATCTATCACACTTGGGTAAACTTGTGAACCTAGAATAAACACTAAAATAGAGCTACCTCCAACCACCTCTTACATAATCAAACAGACCACTTGAAAAAAACTTGAAATTCCAGCACCATAATACAAGCCCTATGCAAAGAACAATGAGGAAACTAAATGAAACACCAGCAGCAGGGGATATGGAGAGAAAAATTAATAGATTCTCAAGTCCTCCAAAATGCACAAATTTCATAGACAAGGAGTTAAAATCAGCATATAATGTCCTAGCAATGGAATTTAAAGAATCACTAAGTAAAGAAATTGATAAATCCATAGACAAAAAATTTCTCCAAATCCAAGAAGAACTCTATCAAAAAATGAGAGAGTCTTGTGGTCGGAGCGATGTTACAGTGTTAGGGCATTTGCCTTGCATGTTGCTGACCCGGGATAGACTGCATTTCAGTCATCAATGGCGATTTCTGAGCACATATCCAGGAACAAATATAGAGCGTCACCATGTGTAATGCAAAACCAAAAAAAGAAAAGAGAGAGAGAGAGAGAGTGCCCATACAAACGAAACTGAGAGAACTAAATACATGTCATCAAGCCACAATAGCAGAATTACATATATAGAGAATTGCATGGATGAACTCGAGGGCAAAATACAAGCCAGCAACAGCAAAGAAGTCACAAAAATGAGAGACAAAACATTGGAAGAAAATGTAAAGTACTTAATGGACAAAAACAAAAGTAATAATCTGCAAATTATAGGAATACAAGAAGAGAACACGGGAAATGGAAAGAACAAGTAATGAGGGAAATAATAGCAGAGAATGTTCCCACCCTCTGGAAAGAGGCACCTTTACAAATCCAGAAAGCAAAAAAAGTTTCGCATAACATAAACCCTAATAGATCAACACCAAGACACTTAGTAATCCAAATGACAAAAACCAGTTAGAGAAATGAGCTCTTTAAACCACTAAGGGAGAAAAAAGCCTCAAGTACAAGGAAAGGAACCTAAGAATCAAATCAGATCTCTCATTCAAAGCAATTTGGTTAAGAAGACAGTGGAATGACATATTTAACCTACTGAATGAAACTTCCAAGTCCACTATCTGGCAAAACTTGCATTTACATGGGATGGAGGACTAAAAATATTCTCAGAGAAAAAAGAATTTACAACATTTGCACAAACCAAACCAATTCTAAATTATCTCTTAGGAAATCAACTGTACAACCCAAACACTCAATTGTAACAACAATCCTACACAATTTAACAGCACAGCTCTCTCTGTCAATAATCTCCCTAAATGTCAAAGGGTTAAACTCCCCTACTAATAGACACAGTGTAGAGGGTAAGATCAGAAAAAAAAAGGATATCTGCTGCCTTCAGGAAACACACTTAAAATATCTAGATAAACACAGGCTTCTACCAAAAGGATGGAAATCTATTATTCAAGCCACTTGGAAACAAAACAAGCAAAAAAAAAATCCAGGACAACCATGCTTATATCAGACAAAATTGCATTCAGATTCAAGAAAGTACTCAGAGACAAAGAAGGTCACTACTTACTGATCTAGGGGACAATAGACCAAGATATACTGACTCTGATCAACATTTATGCACCAAATGTAGAGCCAGCAAAATATGGAAAGAAATATATTATTAGTAGAAGACCAACACGACAGTCACCACTAGACAGATACACTAGGCAGAAAACTAGCAATGGCATTAAGAACCCTAAGTGAGAAACTAGAAGAACTAGGACTAATGGACTTGTACAGATAGGTCCAACTATACTCAGAAGGCTGAATACACATTCTTCTCAAGTGCACATGGAACCTTCTATAGAAAAGACCAAGCCATAGGATATAAATCTAGTACGCATAAAGTCAAAATATAGCAATTATCACAAGCACTCTATCAGTTTACCACATGACAGAAATCAAGATTGACTGTAAAAAGAAGCTCTAGAGAAAAATCCAATATCTGAAGGTTAATCGACATGCAGCTCAATAACAGCTGGATCAAAGAGAAAATCAAGGAAGAAATGAAAAGATTCCTTGAGACAAATGATAATTAGAAAATAAACTGCCTAAATCTATGGGAAACAGCAAAAACAGTAATTAGGAAAAAACTCATAGCAATATAGGCCTACGTCCAGAAAGAGGAAAATTATAAAATAAACAGCTTACAGATACACCTTAAGTATCTGGAAATACAGCAGCAAAGAAATCCAAACACACATAAAACAAAAGAAATAAAAAAAAGAGCAGAAGTAAACAATACAAAGAATCAACCAGACAGAAGCTGTTTTTTTTTTTTTAAAGAATAAGCAATCTAACAAAGCACTGGCAAGACTTACAAAAAAATGAGAACACTCAAATAAATAGGACAACAAATGAGAGGGGAGAGGTTACAAAAGAACCCTAAGGAATCCAAGTCATCATGAGGGCTTATTATGAACAACTGTACTCAGTCAAGTTAGAGAACCCAGAAAAAAATTGACCGATTCCTTGAAAAAATATCATCTCCAAAGTTTTAATAAGGAAGAAGTAGAAAGCCTAAATAGGGAATCACAACTAAAGTAACTGAAATAGCAATGAAGAGTTTCCCCAAATATAAGTCCATGACTAGGTGGTTTTACAGGGGAATTCTATCAAACATTCAGAAGAATTACTGCCATTGATCTTCAGACTCTTCCAAAACATAGAAAAGACAGGAATCTTACCTAACTCTTTTTATGAGGCTAATATCACACTCATTCCCAAATATGACAAAGACCCCAAGAAAACTACAGACCAATCTCACTAATAAACATGGATGCAAAAATCCTCAACAAAAATCTTACCAAACCGAATCAACAATACATCAAAAAGATCATACATCATGACTAAGTGGGTTTAATTCCAGGAATGCAATGATGGTTCCACATAAGTAAATGAATCCGCATCATACATCACATCAACAAAAAGGACAAATACCACATGATGATATCAATTGATGCAAAAAAGGCATTCAACAAAATCCAACACCCATTCATGATCAAAACACTCAGCAAAATAGTGTTGGAAGGAACCTTCAAGATAGTTACAGCTGGGCCTGGGCCATAGCACAGCGGTAAGGTGTTTGCCTTGCACGCAGCCAACACAGGACGGACCCCAGTTTGAATCGCATATGGTTCTCTGAATCTGACAGAAGCGACTTCTGAGTGAAGAGCCATTAGTAACGTCTAAGCGCAGCTGGGTGTGACCCAAAACAAACAAACAAACAAACAAACAAAAAGGTAGTTACAGCTGACTATAAAAAGCTCACAGCTAGCATTATCCTTAACAGTGAAAACTGAAAGCATATTTACTAAGGTCAGGTACAATGAAACACTGCCCACTGTTTACACTCTTATTCAACATAGGTTTAGTAATATTAGCAATAGCAATCAGACAAGAGAATGGAATCAAAGGAATCCAAACAGGCAAAAAGGAAATCAAACTATCTCTATTTGCAAACGACATGATGACATACATAGAAAATCCTAAAGAGTTCACAGTAAAGCTTCTAGAAACAATAAACCAATAAAGCAAAGAGGCTGGCCACAAAGATAATACACAAAAGACAGTAGCATTACTTCATTAAAATAATGAAGCAGAGGAGAAAGAGATAAAAGAGTCCATCCCATTCAAAATACTATAAAATATCAAGTACTCAGGAATCAACTCATCAAGAGAGGTAAATGACCTATATCATGAAAACTTCAAAATGCTTCATAAAGAAACTGAATAGGACCTAAGGAATTGGAAGAGTAGGAAGAATCAACATCATAAAAATGATCATCTTCACTAAACTACTATATAGATTCAATGCAATCCCCATCCAAATTCAGACAGAATTTTTAAGGAAGTAGAATAATCAATTATAAAGTTTATGTGGAAATGCAAAAGATCAAGGTTAGCCAAATCCATATTGAAAACAAGAAACTGGGTGGAATCTCTTTACCTAAAGTTTTAATAAGCCATAGTGATCAGGAGAGCATGGTACTGGAAAAAAGACAGAATCTCAGACCAATGAATCAGAGCAGAACATCTAGTGCCATATCACCAAATATATGGCCAACTAATGTTTGGCAAAGGAGCCAAGTTAAAATGAAATGAAGATAGTCTCTTCAATGAATGGTGTTAGAACAACTGGAAAACCACTTGTAAGAAATTAAAGATCGAATCATACCTTACACCTTACACAAAGTCAACTCAAAATAGATTAAAGACCTTGAAATCAGACCCAAATTATAAAGCTTATTGAGAAAAAATAGGCAGAACACTTCAAGACATATACCTCAATAAGTCCTTGATGATAGAATGCCAATGGCAAGGACATTAGAATCAACTCTAAATAAATGGAACTACATCAAACTATAACGTTTCTATATGACAAAAGAAACACTGATTAAAACTAGACGACAACAGAATGGGAAAAAATGTTGCACTCAACAGGTCAGATAAAGGGTTGATCTCTATTATATAAATGTACTCAGAAAGGTTAGTTCCACAAAATGTGATAAAACCATAGATAAATGGGGAGAAGAAATGAATAGACACTTATCAGAGGAAGATGAACACATCACCAATAGATATATGAAAACATGTTCACCATCACTCATCATTAAGGAAACCCAAATTAAGACAATGAGGTACCACTTTACACCAATGAGGATGGAACACATAAAAAATAATGAGACCAGTCTCTGTTGGCAGGGATATGGTATGAAAGGAAATCTCATCCACTGCTCATCATTTAGCAGAGTTCACCCACTGACATTGATGAAGTACCTAGAAATTAGTAAACTTTCCAACTCCAAGGTGTCAACCAAATTTTTTTAACTTATTTTTCTCTTTTTTCCCTCCTCTCGTTCTTTCTCCTTTCGTCCCTTTTTTTGCCTTTCTCTCCCAACCTATATTTTAGATAATTACCTTTTCTTAAATCAATTAATTTTTAAGTGCTCAGACACATCCTGTGAGGGTCAGAGCTCCAAAAACACTTATGAATAGACCTCTAATGTCTGTCTATATGTGAGCATGAATTTACATACAGTGGACTCCTCTAAGTCTGCCCAATCTATAATGTAAACAATCCATACCTATATTATATGGTTTTTATATATTATCCCTCACCCCATCAGAACTCATTCTTTCCTCTCGTCCCCTCAATCCTGTTTCATTTTCTCTCACTATTTAACCATCTTTACCCTCAGTTCTTAACCCATTAGTTACTGAAACTGACCACCCCCAGATCATGTGCCCTGGCAAGAAGATTCAATCACCATTTCTGCTGACTCATTCTATGTGGCACTTATTCTCATGCTACCAAATGTGGACTGTTGAATGCTACCAGATTCAGCTCCAGAATGAGTGCCAGCTCAAGGACACCACCTGATTCCTTACTGCAGCAAATCATTTATCAAACTCAATAAAACCACAATGTGGAATGAAAAGATGTCTTGAATCTCATCCCCCCCCTCCAAGAATGTCTCAAAATGCTAAATGGTGATATCTATATTTTCTCTGTCTGTTTAATTACATAATAATTATACCTTAGTGTTTGAGGAGAGTGTTTGTATTTTCAAATGCAAAACTAGTATCCATTCATTAAATTTATTTTATTTTATTTTATTTTAACACCTTGATTATATACATAATTGTGTTTGGGTTTCAGTCACGTAAAGAACACCACCCATCACCAGTGCAACATTCCCATCACCATTGTCCAAAATCTCCCACCTCCCACCCACCCCATGCCTGTACTCTGCACAGGCTCTCCATTTCCCTCATATATTCTCATTATTAGGACAGTTCAAAATGTAGAATTTTCTCTAACTAAACTCATCACTATTTGTGGTGAGCTTCATGAGGTGAGCTGGAACTTCCAGCTCTTTTCTCTTTTGTGTCTGAAAATTATTATTATTGCAAGAAAGTCTTTCATGTTTCTTAAAACCCATAGATGAGTGAGACCATTCTGCGTTTTTCTCTCTCTTTCTGACTTATTTCACTCAGCATGAGAGATTCC
>PVKC010020347.1:0-18643 GCA_004027635.1 Crocidura indochinensis
TAATATGTACCTAAAATACTAATGTGAAAGATATGTAAGCCACTATGATCAAAATAAAAAATATATTAAAAAATAACATTTAGCATATACTATAAACTAGGTGTTGGAGTAACCAGTTTTTACTCTATTCAGGATGATTTTTTTTTTTGTTTCTTTGTTACTAGTGAACTGGAAGTACTTCTGGATTGGTCCCCTACACTTACATGTTCTTTATCCATGGGGGTGGTCTATCTTTTCCTAATAAAGGCCTTAGCTCATTGAAGCTACTTGCAATTTTGGTTCTAGAGCTGACTGTTGTATTGCCTACTGATAGATAGCTTGTGATGGAAGTTTTCCTAATCCTGTTCTATCTCTAAACTCTGTGCGTATAATTATTTGTTGTGTCGGCATTGCTTCCAGATCTGCATTGCCCCAATCTTTCTAGGATGGGGAGATGAGACTTCCATATGCAAGGCACTTATTGAAGAGCTGAGAATATAGCAGTCATCAATTCATTAAAATCTCTACATCCAAAGTTTGTACTTTGGCACACACATAAACACAAGCTTTATTAAAATTCTGAGAAGTTCTAAATATAACTACTATGGATAGTCTATTTGAATTCTGGTTAGAGGTGCTGGTATTATTTCTTCATTTAATAATTGACAATTATTTACTCTATTAAGTGTGTCCAGGTTCAATTATCCATTTATAATGATATATTGGGATGATCTGTAATGAGGGCTTCTTAAGAGGCACTATGGCCAATCTCATATATCAATGATTTGTTTACGTTTGAAATACAGACATGAAGGGATCCATCTAAAAAGCTAAAAAAGACATATTTGATCAATATTGATTTAGTCAGAAAGACTACCAATAAAATGAAAAGAGTTTGCTTGATTTTAACTCTTGAAGAAATGTGGGATTAATTGGATCCCATCCTAGTGTACACATTGTTACACATTGGATGTATCTCATCAGTATATGCACAGTTAGTGTTGTTTGGAATATCTATGAATGTAGTACCTTGGGTTGGTATATAGAACACCTAATTTTACCTCTGGCTATGATCTGTTCCTTCCTAATTAATACTTTGGATTGAAAGACATGCTGAGTTTCCTGCTTCTTCGCAGCTAAAGGCTTAATGTGTTGAAATTCCTGAACCCATTTCTTGTGTGTGTGTGTGTGTGTGTGTGTATGTGTGTGTGTGTGTGAATTACTTCCTACATTAAATGTTTGCTTCCATACCCACATCTTTCCAATATCCTGGCTTTGAAATCTGAAACTTAATTATAGCAATGAAGAAAATAAAATTCTTCTAGAAATGATTATTTCAAGGATGTGAGGAGATCTAGGTGCTATGTGGTCACCCCATTGATCATCAGGGGCATGAGAATTGGTGGGTTTTGTCTGGCTCATTAGGCAGATATGTATCCCCTTATCCTCTTCTTCCTTCATGGTTCCACATGATTCCTTCTCAAAGCTGAGCACTTGGTTGAAGAGGACTGACTGCTTTCCCTGAGGAAAGGCTGAGTATTCTTCTATGGAAGATGCACAAGTAACTGGTTTTCCTTTTTATTGGGGGGCAGGTGGGGGAGGAGATCACACCTGGCAGCACTCAGCGTCTACTCCTGGCTCTATACTCAGAAATCATTGCTCCTGGCAGGCTTGGGGGACTACATGAGATGCCGGTATTCACACCATCCATCGTCCTTCTGCATGCAAACGCCTTACATCCATGCTATCGCTTCGGTCCCCATAACTGGTTTTCCTGCTAGAATTTCTAAAATAGCTCTGGAGTGTTTCGAGATTGTAATAAATCAGTTCATGTATTAATGAGGGATTTTACTTTTTTTAAATAAAAGCTAATTTCTTTTCTTCTTTTTAGAATTTTAAAGAAAAAATTGATAAGCCAAGAAATTTCTTGAGAGATGATAAGTACATATGTAGGGGATGGACTTGCACAGTCAGGAACCATTCTATCTATCCCCCTCCTGTTATCTCATTTGGTCTCTGAACACTATCATGAATGAGCCTGAATACAGAACCAAGAGTAAATATTAAACATGGCTCAAGGAAACAAAACAAAACAACAAACCTGAAGATCTTTGAGCAGTTAGTTTGGGCTTTATTTTTTGTTTGTTTGTTTAGTATAAGTGATTTAGCTGCCAGATATCCCAGCAGGTAGGACAATGGCCTTGCACGTAGCAAACCTGCATTCAATTGCTATTACCTAATATGATCCCCCAAGTACTCCCAGTAGTAATGCCTGAGCACAGAGCCAGGGGTAAATTCTGAATACTGCAAAGTGTGGCTCAGAAACCACTATACAATATATGTTTTCTGTACATGTCTACAAATATGTATATTTATAATTGAATAAAACATGTATTCTTTTACATCAATAGTTAGCTGGCATTCAAAAAATTTGCTTTATTTAAACTTAAAACTGATGACCATATTGCCTGACAAGTTTAGTCTTCATATTTTAATGACTATGAAATCTGTGAAAGACTATGTCAGTTTTTCGATTTTTAATTTGTTAAGCTTAAGTTGCTTCAGTTATATTATTATTCTAAACAATTAGTTTATTAACATATCTAATAAAAATATTTGTGCAACTGTTTGAATTTCTTAGGATATATTTGAAAAGAATGAGTATATTCACCAAGAGGTATAATATTTGATTATGTAAATCCAAATTTCTAGCACATGTAATAAAAATAATAAGTAAAATGGACTATGTTGCATTTAGAAAACATGTTCCAGACATTAATGGTATAAAAATAAAAACATGGCTGCTTAAATCAGTTGTCATAATTTATGTTCCCTTACTTTCCCTGGTCTATTTTTCTGAACTATAAAGGTTTGTTCTATGAACCCTGATTTCTTGATCTATAAAACTGTGAATAATTATAATGTCCATCTCTAAGAATAGTTCTAAATATAAAATTCCCTGCTGTGTCTGACACCAGAAATGATTATAAAAATTTTGATCAAACATAAGTAACTTGCTAAATATCTTGAGCTTAGAGACCTGTAACATCAACACCAAAGCAATAAATAAATGAATCAATAAAACTGAGTACTTACATAAGAAGTAACACAAAGTGTTTGCTAGAAAATGAAAATGCTTGATAAGTCTCAAAACATAGATTAATCCATTAAATTAATTTTGGGTTATTTTATTAGCAGATATTAAATAAAATAAAACTAAGCCAATATTAAGGGTTCATGAATTAGTAAAGCAATGTAAATTCGTGAGCATACTTGGAAAATTATTTGAACAAGTACACTAAAATCTTCAAAAGGTTTACTCTTGACTCTGCAATTCCATTGAGGTCATGCATTAAAAAGTTAACATGAAAAGTGTACTGAGCCTCTACTACAAAGATGTGTCTTAAGAAGGCACATAAAGGGGCCCGCGAGATATCATGGAGGTAAGGCGTTTGCCTTTCATGCAAAAGGTCATCAGGTTCGAATCCCGGTGCCCCATATGGTCCCCCGTGCCTGCCAGGAGCAATTTCTGAGCATGGAGCCAGGAGTAACCCCTGAGCACTGCCGGGTGTGACCCAAAAAAAAACAAAAAAAACAACAAAAAAGAAGAAGGCACATAAAATATGAAATAAAACAATGAAAATGTTAACATTAGAGCATGGAAGTCAGATAAAATCCGTGTTCTGATTCCACTATCAACTAGAAGTTAATTTACTATGAATTCTTTTAACTATTTCAATGTAATTGAAGATCTTACCAGCAAAATGAATTGTAATTCACTGTGTACATAGTACTCTATACATAGTATAGAGAAACTCTCAAAAAAGTCTTGAACTACTATTAATAACTGCAACAATATTTAGGTAAAACAAAAGTTACAGAAATGTAAATTTACCATGTATAATTTCAAAAAAAATGTAAAGTCATATGAATGTCCCAGATTTTACTCTTTTTTTCCTTTTTTTTTTTTGAAGGGGGCCACACTCGTTGACGCTCAGGGATTACCCTTGGCTTTGCGCTCAGAAAACACTCCTGGCTTGGGGGACGATATGGAACGCCAGTGGGATTGAACCGTGGTCTGTTCTAAGAGAGTGCTTGCAAGGCAGACACCTTATCTCTAGCACCACCACTCCAGCCCCAATATACTCCTTTTCTTAAGTGTCCTACAACTTATTCTCAAAATTTTGTAGTCTCCTCCCAGAAATTCTTGACCAGCAGTTCACTAGTAGAGCCTTAGGGTGAGGAGTCATACCCTGCATTTCTGTGATTATCTAGTTCACCCAGAGACTCTACCTGCTGTTCAAAAGTCTCAGGATTGCGTCTAGTGAGGAAGCAAAAATTATATCAATACCAGCCATATGCCAGGTTATACTATCTCTTCAGCCTCAGTACTATCTTTTCAACCCCCATAACAATTTTCTTAATTTTTATAATTGTAATGAACCATCATGATGCACTAAATTAAAGTTTTCATGATTTTCAGTCAATGAGAGATTCAATGAGTTCCAACTCTCATGCTTCACCAGTACACACTTCCTGTCACCAATGTCCCTAGTTTCTTTCCCACCTTCTCCTTATCCTTCTATAGTAGACAATTTTTCTTATATCTCTCTCTTTCTCTCTGTCTCTCTCTTCCACATACACACACACCCTCTCCCTTTTCTTTCCTGTCTGTCACTCACTCTTCCTTTTTATTTTTAAGTACTGTGACTTGCAACACTGTTACTGAAGAAGTATCATGAATATCACTTTACCTCCTTTCATCACCAACTACTCAAACAGAGTAATCATGTCTAACTATTATTGTCATATTGGTCCTTTCTCTGTCCTAACTGCATAACCTTCCTCCTGCTTTTTGTGCAACACTTGCAACCATGGCCCTGTGTACTGGCCCTTATCTCTATTATAGTTTATAGTATCATAAATAATATATATAGTATTATTAATATTATAGTAATATAGTATAGTATAGCATATATATCATTGTAGTATTAAATTATAGTATTAGATAATATACATATATATTATATATTCATTTTATTATATTATTACATTATTAATGTATGTTATATATTATATTAATACTATAGTATATTATAGTATGATAGCATATCTTTATTATAGCATTGCATCAATATATAGAATTATCATTTATAGTATTAGATATAGTAATACCATATTTATTATAGTATTACCATACTATTTTTATATCCCAAAATGAGTGTGATTATTCTCTCCCTCTGACTGATTTCATTAAGTATGATACTATCTATATTCATTCATAAACAAATTTCATTACTTCTTTTTTCTTAACAGCTGCATAGTATTTCATGTGTAGATGCAACATAGTTTATTTAACTACTCATTTGTTTCATCTTTTTTATGATTTATAAAAATGTATACTTAATTATTTTATTATTAGGGTTTAAGTAACAAGATGACAGTAGTATAATGGATATGATTTTTGTACATAGTTCTCACTCAATCACCACAATTGAAGTGCCCTCAGTTCTCCATCGTTGGTCTAATATTATGTCTGGAATACTTCATCATTCTTCCTTCTCTATATTAACACAATTTTTCATTTAGATCAATTGAATAAAATTAAAATATCAAAGAGAAATGCTTGGACTTATAGACAATTTATGACAACAAAGATCAAAGTACATATTTTAAAAAAGGAAAGTATGTTTTACAAAGGGTACTGGAAAAACTTTATAACCATATATAACAAAAAGAGAGAATTACAAAGAAAAGGAAACTAAAATATTATTTCACATATTATATACAAAGTAATTCAAAGTGTACTAAAGATCTTGAATAAGACCAGAATCTACAAAATATATTCAGAAAAAACATAGGCCAAATTTTCCAGGATATGAACTTTAGAGGTCTCATTAAGGATTTGATTCCACTGGTATAAACTATGTTAAGCTGAAAAATTCTACATAAAAATATTTAGCTAAAATAAAATAATATCCATGGAATAGAGAACTAGTACAGTGGGTAAGGCACTTGCCTTTCACACAGGGTTTAATCCCTGGCTTCTCTTATTTTCACTGCCACTTCATTGTTCACTTCATTTCAGTGCCACTGAAGAATTACCATACAGTATTCCTGAGTGACAAATCAGGAGTAGCCCATAAATATTGTCAAGTTTGGGGCCTGGGAGATAGCATGGAGGTAAGGTGTTTGCCTTTCATGCAAAAGGTCATCGGTTCAAATCCCGGTGCCCCATATGGTCCCCCGTGCCTGCCAGGAGCAATTTCTGAGCATGGAGCCAGGAGTAACCTCTGAGCACTGCCGGGTGTGACCCGAAAACCAAAACATATATATATATATATATATATATATATATATATAGTCAAGTTGTCCCTAACACCAAAATAAATTAATAAGTAAAATAAAAAGACATCCCAAGGGAAAATATTTATACCATTGTATCAAATAAAGCTCTAATATCCAAGATTTAAAAAGAATACATGAAGATCAATGGTAAAAAATAAATCCAACAATACCATAAAAAATAGGGAAAGAGAATGAGCAGACACTTCTCTGAAAAAAAAAACACATAAACATTCAGTATGTATATAAAAATTGTTCATGGTGGCTTAATAATAAGGAAATACAAATCAAAGTAACAATACAATACAATTTCAACTCATGTCATTAAGAATGGGATATACCAAAA
Source organism: Crocidura indochinensis (assembly GCA_004027635.1). NCBI lineage: Eukaryota > Metazoa > Chordata > Mammalia > Eulipotyphla > Soricidae > Crocidura > Crocidura indochinensis. The sequence continues at coordinate 6,671 of PVKC010020347.1, forward strand.
AATATTGAAAACAACTAGTTTTGGCTGGAATGCAGTAAAAATATAACTCATTCATTGTTGGTGGAGATGTTGTCTATTTCATCCTCTATTAAAGAGACAGTATAAAGAATTCTCAAAAAAAGTAAGAATAGAGTTACAAAATAAATCAAGGGAGCCCACTTTTTTGTCTTTATCCTCATAGACATTTCAAAGGATATATCATTAATTAAGAATTTGAATAAAGGGGCTAGAGGTAAGGCATCTGCCTTACAAGTGCTAGCCTAGGACAGACTGAGGTTTGGTTCCCCGGTATCCCATATGGTCCCCCGCAAGTCAGAGGCGATTTTTGAGTGCATAGCCAGGAGTAACCCCTGAGCATCAAACGAGTGTGGCCCAAAAAACAAAAAAACAAAAACAACAAAAAAAGAATATGAATACAATTAAATTTAAAGTAAGATGTTATTTAATCTAAACAACTATGTAAATTGTTACATATAGCATGTAAACAATATAAAATAGTTATTTTTCTATATCAGTAGATTAATACATATATGTATCTTTTAAACTTTGGAAGTTTCTAAATTTCCAGTAATCATAATGAGTTACTTTTATGGAAAACAGTATATATATCATGAAAAGTAATTCCTAGGTGAAGTAGCTTGTAAAGTTATAAAAATTTATAAATAACATAAATATAAGTTCTTTGGCTAAGAATAAAGTTTTTCCTCCTATTCTATTATCTTCCCGTAAATGTTTTTAGGCACTTAGAAGGAACTTATAACAAGCCTACATATATTTTTTAGTCAAAGTACTGATATACAAGATATATCTCACCAATAACAATTATGAGAGCAGAGAGATTTTATGGTAATGTATTGCCTTACACGTCACAGACATGGTTCAATCTCAGTACCACATAGGATACCCTGAGCACCAGTCAGTGTTATCCCCAGGCACATAACCAGGAGTAATTCCCAAACACAATCAAGGATAGAAAAAAATCACTAAAGTATAAGATATATTCATGTGCTAAAATTATTTTTAAATAAATTCAAATTGACAGTGTAAATTTGTATGTCCATTTCTATACACAGAAGAAATTTTAGAAGTCTAATATTTGAAATGCTATCAGGAACTACAAGCTAACATTTGCCCCAGGAGAAAAATGGTATTGTAATGTTTTAGTTCTGAAATTTATGAATGTTCACATTGATTTTACTAGATGTTGGCATTTTAAAATAAAACATAAACATTACCACCACAACTTATGATATCTAAAGTGTTGTTTCTCTTGATATACTCGTGAATTTAGAAAACAGTAAACTCACTGATTGTTTTATTATTATTATTGACAAGATTATCCCAGGAAACTATAAAAACTAGAGATTTAATATCATAAAAATGTATCATTCTTAAACATAAAACGACTATTAATAAAATGTCCAGTGAAATGAACATCGTTAGAGATACCCTAAAACAATTTTTTCCTCTTTCCTACCACCAACTCAACCATCTGATTTTTCTTGTCCAATGACCTAGTCCCCATGGGTTTGACACAATTTTTTTTCTTCAGGAAATATAAATATAAGAATGATAGTGAAGCTCTAATATATATAAACTAGTAATACTATTGTATTATTAGAAACTAATTAAAATACCAATGGCTATAAAATATATAGAGAATCACAGGTGATCTTATTTTCCCTGTAGCATTCAAAAATTGATAAAAAAGATTCAGGTATCTCCATTTAGACAACACTCACCACTATGTGAATAGGAAAATATATAGCTAGTGTTTCCTGTAAGAAAAAAAATGTATTCATCTTTGAAAGTGGAAGAAGCATGGCTGTTTGTCATAGTAGTAAATTTTAAAGTAGCAAATGTTATTATTTAAAGCTCTTTCAAATGAGAATTACAAATGCATGAAATATACAAAATTTTAGAAAAATGAGAAAATAGGAAATTAGTGAGAAAAAAAAAACTATTTCATTTATCAGTTCCCATGGAAAGTTACTTGAATAAAGTGGTGAATTCTCTTCTGTTTATTCATCAACAACCCACTCACTTTCAATCTCCACACCTAATTCCCTCTCTCACTTTTTCTCACACTCTCTTTCATATAGAGAAAACTATAGCTATTCTTCATAATAAATAGATTTAAAAAACATTCATTTTTTTGCTTCAACTTCTTTATTTCTGAATTTCTACATCATAGTTAAAGATTTTAAAAACTTGTATCCTGGTTTTGTTTTCTGCTTTTCTTTTTTTTTTTTTGGTTTTTGGGTCACACCTGGCAGTGCTCAGGGGTTACTCCTGGCTCCATGCTCAGAAATTGCTCCTGGCAGGCACGGGGGACCATATGGGGCACCGGGATTCGAACCAATGACCTTTTTGCATGAAAGGCAAACGCCTTACCTCCATGCTATCTCCCGGGCCCCTGCTTTTCTTAATAGAGCCACACGAGCTATAATACCCCATTTGATTAGAAGGTAAAATTACATCTAATATTCTAAATGAAATTAATTATATTACAAAATGTTATTTCAGGAGTTATACATAATTCTAGATAGGCGTTATCTGTAACATTATTAGAAAAAGATAGCATGTACCTTTAAAGTTTTGTTAGGAGAATTGATAATTGATAAGTGTGAAGAAACTGGAACAATGGCAAGCATAAAGAATCAGAATTAGTAGCACTTATTATTGCTGCTATCACCTGTGTGAACCAAGTGTATTTTTAGAGATAAACAGAGAAAAAATAAAGAAAAGGAAAGAAAATGGATAGTCTCGTCAATATCATAAGTTGTGGTGGTAATATTTATGTTTTTGTAAAATACCAACATCTAGTAAAATCAATGTGAACACTCAATAAATTTCAGAATGAATATATCACAAACCAAAATGGTGAAGGTTCTTTTTATCACAAGTTAAGGGGAAAATAATTATATACTGGCACATCCCTATTTGGGAGCATAAAAAGATTTGGGATCAAAGTCTGTAAAATATTTTTAAATATTATGTAAATTAATATAACAAATTATCATGATAAATCTTGTAAATCCTCTCAAAATAATTATTTCTCATGATCATTGTGAAACCAGAGAATATTTGCTATTCAACAGAAGAGTAAATTAAATAACTCCAAGGAATTTGTAGTATCTTAATTAATCTAATTTTATCTATAAAATGTATATGTCAACTTGGCAAGAATCAAATGCAAATTTATAATCAATTCAAAATTTAAAATTTCTTTTGACTATTTTTAAGTTGTATAAAAGCAAAATGAAACAAAAAAGGAATTATTGCTTTCAAAGGCATATTTTCTGCTTCTCCTCCTCAAAAATGGTTCTGATTAAAATTTTCAGCTTTGGCAAGCAGTTACTCAAAAAATATCAAGTGATAAATGGGACAAGATGCATCTCTAAAATTCAGCTTTATGCTGTATTCTAAGTAGTATTATTTCAACCAAACTTGAGTAATTACTTTTACAATGAGCACTGATGTGACTAGTATTAAAAGTCTGTTAACAAAGGAAAATGCAATATTATAGTGACCAAAGAGTAAACAAAGACTCATTCACAGTTTAATTTCTTTTCTTCTTTGGAGGGTAAGGGGCCACATCAATGATGTTCTTGCTGGCTCTGCACTTGGAAATTACTCCTGGCTGTGCATGGCAGACTATATGGGATGCCAGAGATCAACCCCATGTTGGCCGCGTGCAAGGCAAGTATAACCTACCCTCTGTACTATCTCTTTGTCTCCATAAAATTAAGGTTTTCAACACTTTTGCTTATCATATTGTAACAAGTTGTTTTTGTCAGAATTACTTGCAACAGGATGCTTATTGAATAAAACTTTTGGAAGACAAAGGAAGGAATCAGAAGTTGAACAGTGTTCAGTCTTCTTTATGTCAGCCTTCTTTATTCCTTTATTACTCTTCCTTCATATAAGTCTTTAAAAATGCCAAGTCTTTAGAACTGACTTATATAGATATGAGATCATGGGCACTCTGATATTGGCATGTTTTAAGATAAGGCAGCTCTGTCTAGCCGAGGCAATTTATATAGGGGACTGATTTGGAAGATGTGGCAAAATATAATGGGGGCAAAATGTTGATCATGAATCGTATCACTTTTATTTAGACAAGTAGCATAATTATTTTAGGGTCAAAAAAATTTTTTTGCCACACCCGGTGATGCTCAGGGGTTACTCCTGGCTATTCGCTCAGAAGTCGCTCCTGGCAGGCACGGGGGACCATATGGGACCGGGGGATCGAACCGTGATCCATCCTAGGTTAACACAGGCACCTTATCTCCAGCGCCACCGCCCAGCCCCTAGGGTCAAATTTTAAGAACATTTTTATGACCATCCTTTCCTACTTGATAACATAAAGTTACTTGGGAATTGTTCTTGAGCCAATTTTCTCCATAAGGACTTCATTACCAAAACATAGTTTTATTATGATTATTATAAATTCTACTCTAGGATTGTCAGGTAGTGTATATCAATTTCAATTTTCTAAAGGAAGACAACATTTGAGTTTTTCCCATGTGTATGACACTAAATACTGAACTCAGGGCTTCATATATGCAAAGAAAAGAAAAATATTCAACAGGTGAACTGAACTTCCAGTCCTTCAGTTCTTCTTTAGTGCAGGAATTATGTCTTGTTCATTTAATTAGGGGTTGATACGATGCTTATTATGTGGCAGTTATCACATACTTATGAACTAAATATTAATGAACTAAATCAGTTTTCTAATATCTATTAACTCTGTCATCTTAATCTTAAGCTATACTAACTTCCACAGAGTAGAATTAATACACATTAAGGCTTTAACCTGTGCTTCTTTGTGTGTGTGTGTGTGTGTGTGTGTGTGTGTGTGTGTGTGTTTGTACGTGTGTGCTAGAGGGGGTGCTGGGGTATTCTTATATGCAATGGCGCTCAGAGATCACCACTGGCTCTGTATGTAGGACCACTCTTCATAGTGTTTTGGGGATCATATAGGGTACTTGGATTGAATTTATCCGAGCCATTTTCAAGGCAAACATCCTATCTGCTGCTAGATTTCTCCAACCACTGAATTCCTTTTAAAAGTGAAAGCGCTATATTATCAAACATGATTTAAAAGAGATTTCAAAGAATGAATGAATTTGATATTTAGAATTGACAATAGTGTTCATATATGAGAAGTTACATAGTTAAAATCTATTAAAAGGTAAATTTAATAATAGAATAAAGATTCTCATGTTTTATAGTACATTGCAAATGTCACTACACTATAGCTTATTCAAAAAGGCTCATAGTCATAAAATATTAATTTTCTATAAAAATACAGACATGGGGCCAGAGCAGTGGCACAGGTGGTAAGACATCTGTCTTGCCCATGCTAGCCAAGGACAAACTATGCGCTCAGAAATTGCTCCTGGCTTGGGGGATCACATGGGATGCTGGAAGATCAAATTGTGGTATGTCTTAGGGCTGTGAGCCAGGCAGACGCCTTACCACTTATGCCACCACACTGGCCTTCAATATATCATTTCTTCAGAGACCACAAGAGCAATCTCTTAGTTACAGTAAAAGCTAGTCATAGAGTTATTCCACCTAGAGAACACATGTGAGTAAAATAATATTATTATACTATTAACCAAAATACGAGTTTTCCTAGTTACCTGGAGACATTTGCATTTTCCAACAGAGCTAAGATATAATCACAAGTACAGGAGCAGGTGCAATAATACAGTGGGTAGGGTTCCTTGCATGTGCAGACAGGAGTTTGATCCAAACATCCCCATATAAACACCTCAACCACTAGGAGTGATCCTTAATAACAGAGCCAGGAGGAAGCTCTTGAAGACAGTTGAGTATAGACCAAGAAACTAAAACTAAAACAACAACAACAACAACAATATATATGCCATCTCAACTCAGTTCTGGCTTGATCTACAGTTGCTTTTTCTACTTCTTTGATTTATTTCTGTTTTTAAGCATGACCAGATACCATTATTCCTCCATTCCTCTTTTATCTCAGGTAAAGTTAAGATTTTCTATGTCCTCCTGATTCAGTATTGAAAAGTCAAGATTCTCTAAATCTGATATAATGTGTTCATATTGCTTCTATGATATTCTGTATTTCTGAAGTAGCTCTTGAAACATTTCTCCTTTCCAAAATGAGACGTCTATTGACTGGGGAGATAGTTTAAGGATATGGGATACATACTTTACAGGTGCAAGTCTCCGAATTTGGTTCCTAGTATTTCACACTATTCCTCTTGGTCCAAAGAGCATCACATCACTGGTTTCATCACCAAGCATGTTACTCCACAATGCATGGTCAATAACTACCCTTAACAGTACTAGGAAAACCCCTATAAAACTTTTATTCTTTTGGTTTGTTTTGTTTTTGGGTCACACCTGGCAGTGCTCAGGGATTACTCTTGACTCTATGTTCAGAAATCGCCCCTGGCAGGCTGGCTCAGGGGATCACATGGGATGCCGGGATTCGAACCACTGACCTTCTGCATGCAAGACAAATGTCTTACCTCCATGCTATCTCACCAGCTCCTGAAATTTTTATTTTTATACTTCATAGATATGACTATAAAGTGAAAGACTTTGGAATGCGATTTAATATGTTGATGCTGGTATTGTAATTTATATTAACTGACCCTCATCCAAGTGTGAACTACTGGTGGAACGCAACACTGTTAACGCTTAAATCAGATGAATGCCAACTTAAATACTATTGTGTGCCTTTATTGCTGTGTAAAGATGAGGAATAATACAGCATGATCTCAAATAGATTTCTAATTAATTGTTTCTTCTTAAAATATATGTATATGTAATGATTTTAAGTGTCTATTTGAGTGGACTCAAAATTGTTCAGATATTTCAGGTATTCCTTGAAGTTTGTGAATACATAAAGTAAAGAATATTGGCCTGAGCAGTGGTGCAAGAGGTAAGGCATTTGTCTGCCTTGCCCATGCTAGTTTAGGACAGACCGTGGTTCAATCTCCTGGCAACCCATATAATCACCCAAACCAGGAGAGATTTCTGAGTGCATAGACTGGAATAACCCCTGAGTGTCAACCAAGTGTGACCTCCCCCAAAACAAAACAAAACAAAAATGGAAGAATATTGTCTTCACCAATGTAGGCGAGTATCATCTCACCTAAGAATAAGAATAAAAAAGTAGACAAAGTCTAAATTTTCTCTCTATGGCTTAATAAAAAACCAAAAAGCAACAATAAAAACTTAAATCCTTCTCTGGAACCTCAGGGCTACTGGTTTTCAAAGTCTTAGCTTGATGATGAGAATGATGCACTGGTGAAGGGGGATTTTATTTTTATGACTGAAACCCAAATGCAATTATGTTTGTAATCAAGGTGTTTAAATAAAAATATTTATAAAAAATAAATTGTTGATCTACTTATTTTCGGATTCTAAAATGTTTAATTAATTCATCAACTTCCCTCGTTATACTATCTTCCAATTCTGAATTACTCATTGACTTTCCATATTCTCTACCTTGAAAGTTACAAATTTCATAATATCTTACATTCTATAACTAGTGATTATTGAAGCAATTCAAGAAAGAAAACTCTAAAAAAAGCTATATATGCACATATATTAACTTTTCATGTATAGACATTATTAATGTATACATATGATCCTCTGGTTCAATATTCTTGAAAAACACTTTGAAGAGTACTAAATTTTACATGAATATTCTAATAAAAATGTTCCACAATGAGTGATGAGTGCAATTAGAGAAATAACTACACTAACAACTATCATGACAATGGTAGTGAGTGAGAGAAATAGAATGCCTGTCTCTAATGCAAGCAGGGGTTGGAAGGAGGAGGAAGATGGGGACATTGGTGGTGGAAATGCTGCACTAGTGAAGGGGGGTGTTGTTCCTTTTATGACTGAAACCTACAAACATGTTTGTAATTGTGGTTCCTAAATAAAAGTTATTATAAAAATTAAATTAAATAAAGACTGCATGGGGTAGAAAACCTCCCTCACCAGTCTTTCAAACATGGGGAGGCAAGAGAGGAGGGTAGGGAAAATAAAATGCACCAGGCACCAGACATGTGCTTTGAAAAACTTTCAAAAAATAATGTAGGAAGACGTTGGACATCTCTCCTAGAGCACCAAAAGCAAAGTGAATGCAAAAGCAATGGAATGAATGCTAAGATATCCCAAAAAACAAAAAGATGTGTTAGAGGACTTAGTTTGAGAAAACAAAAAGTTTTCTTTAATGCTTTTCCACTCTGAATAGCCCTTGTTCTCTCCTGAGTACATATCTCTCTCTGCCTCTCTCTCTCTCTCTCTTTCTCTCTTTCTTCTCTTATATTTCTCTAGAATTTTTTAATTAAAATGTTTAGTTCACTTCTAAAATGTTTCTAAGTAAATCAAGTCATAAATAATATAGCATGAGCTATGTAGGGTAGCAGTTATATTTTTTGACTTCTAATGTCATGCTTAACTAAAATTTTATTCCCTCTATTATAGCCTAAATTTAGTAAATGTATATATAAATTCCAGTAAATTGAGATGGTTAAATTATATATAAATAATGTTTGGCAATCATCCTATTACTAATATGTTTGGTTATAATTATCTTCTGTATAATTATTTTCCAAATCCATAACTTTCATATGCATGTTATGTGTATCTATGTATAGGGAATTCATGTAAATATACAATTATTTTTGACAATTATGCAAATAATATAGCAATTTACCTATTTATCTATACATCTATCTATACATTTAGAGTAAAGTGAATTTCAACATTAAAGTCAGAGCTAGGAATGGTCAGCATCCAAATCCATCAATTAAAGTTTATCTTTACTTTGTAAAGTTTATATTATATTATATAATATATATTATTATGTTTATATTATATTATTTCACTGCAAAGCACAAACAAAAGGATAACTTTAAATACATAGATCTTCAAATCTCAAAGCCATTTATGAATTAATTGCCATTCAACTTTGCTTTATATGAATTCTGAGTTCTAAAAGTATCTAAAGTATGAAAATTTTGGTTCATCTACTTCTATTTTTCTTTTACCGCAAAGAGGTCAGATAAGAGCCTTAAACTGATAGCAAATAAGTCAAGCACTGAATGTAGTTAACATTCAAATTAAAATAACAATTTTGCAATTGATCTTCCATTAGGGAAAAAAGAAAACCTGACAGACAAAAACCCAGGGCCTGGAAACTAATTTGTCTTTCTTAAATGCTCACTTTCAAGTGTGTCTGGTTTTTAGCCCAGTTTGTATCAAAAGGGATCAATTTTTCCCCCTTTTCCCTGTTCTACTTTTACAATGGTATTGTCTGAATCCCAGAGTGAGCAGCAATATATCATCTTGCTTCAACATCTGCTAGAGCCCCCTCTCCTCCTAATCTGCCCAGATCCCCAAAGCCTTTTCCACCTGCTATAGCGCCAAATGCTCATTATAGCATACAGCTACGCCCTTCACTGTCCTTCCTCCCAGATCCTCAAGGTTAACGTGGAACAATGACTATTATTAAGTGGGGGCTTTAGGAATATAAAAACAGACTGGGCTAAGAGAAGGGGGGAAGGGCAGTGGAAGTGCCGGGTAGAATGCCAGGAGAGCTGGCAGGAAAGAACTGCTAGAAAGCTTTGGCCAATTTTCCAGTGGAAGCATTAGTCACTGAACAGAGATGCTCTAGCAATAAATAGCTTCCCTGTTCATTGCCCAGAACAAGCAGAGACCACACCCGTTGTGCTGGCTTTGTGTTTGGAGCATTTTTTTTTGAGCAGCTAGTGGAGAGGAGTGGTAAATATGACCGATTTGAGAAGTCTGCAAGTCTAGTGGTGATTACCGCCTGGCTAATCATAAATTTTCTTCAAACCACCAACCTGTTCCTTCTGTTTGCATCATCAGTGGAAAGTTTGGATCATATTGGATTAGCCTGAGTAGAAAATACAGACTCTTAGAGATCTCTGAGATACCCTCCATTTATGTTAGAATTCTGGGACCTTAAAATATTAATTTTTAAAAAATATTATTTGGGAAAGAGGGAATACAGCCATAATTTAAATGTCTTTAGCAGATATGCCTCTGATTCCCAGACACTATGCTTGGTGAAATTTCCTTAGTTTTGTGGGAGATATTGTAAGAGGTAAAGTACTGTTTCCTCGGTGATATTCATGGAAATTGTTTTTATATACCACACAAACACCTCTAGCAGAATTAGCTCTTTCTATCCTGGAAAAATTCTGTTTAAAAAGACCATTGGACAATGTCTCCTATAGAATCAAATCACTGTTGGTTGCTTTTCAACCTATGGGGAAAGTATATAGCCACAAATTACCCCCAAAAGAAATCTATTAAAGTTTCACTTTCCTCCACCACCCTAAATCCAACAATCTTTTACTATCGTAGTCACAGAGTGTGCTAGTATAAATAAGAAACAGTTCACCTGAATTACTCTTCTGGCCAGAATATTGAATAATTATCAATAATAAAAAGAGATAAGTGACTAATATAGGTGAAGTGATAACTTGTTCTTTGAAATGACAGCACACATAAATTGTTAGATTTTAACTTAGAAAATTGCTAAATTCTATCTGTGTCCCTTTCCCTCTGACTCATTTCACTAAGCATAATAATCTCCATGTTCTTCCATGAATAAGCAAATTTCATGACTTTATTTTCCCCAAGAGCTACATAGTATTCCATTGGGTAGATATGTCACAATTTCTTTAGCTACTCATCTGTTGTTGGGTACCTGGGTTGTTCTTGATTCTGACTACAGTAAATAGCTCTGCAATGAACATGGGCATAAGGAGGACATTTTTATGTATTGTGTTTTTTGTGTTCCTAAGGTATACCCCTAGGAGTGGTATAGCTGGATCATATGAGAGCTCAATTTCCAGATTTTTGAAGAATATCCATATTGTTTTTCAGAAAGGCCGAACTAGATGCATTCCAACCAGCAGTAAATGAGAGACCCTTTCTCCCCACATCCAGCCAGCACTGGTTGTTCTTTTTCTGTGTGATGTGTTATTCTCTGTGGTGTGAGATGATACCTCTTTAGGTTGTTTTACTGCATTTTCCTCATCATTAGTAATGTGAAGCATTTTTTTATGTACCTTTTGGCGATCTGTATTTCTTCTTTGAGGATAGGTCTGTTCATTTCTTATCCCCATTTTTTGATGGGGTTTGGTTTCTTTTCTTGTTAAGTTATCAGTACCTTGTTTATCTTAGATATTAGTTCCTTATCAGATGACTAGATATTAGTTATTTATCAGATGGCAAATAAGGAATAGAATTTCTCCCATTCCATGGATAGCCTTTATATCCTAGTTGATATGTTTCATTTGAAGTGAAGAAGTTTCTCAGTTTTATGTATTCCCATTTGTTAGTTTCACGCATCTGTGGGATATATAGAAAAATAAAGGGAGTAATGTAATAATATCTAGAGACTATAGATATGAGGGTTGGGAGGACTAACCATGATAACCCATGATATGAAACTTGTCATGAAGAACAGTAAGTGCAGTAACTACAATAATGACAATGATAGTTGGAATTGAACACACAGGACAAGAACTAGGTTAGGGTAAGATATGTAATAATATCTTATTATATATTACCTATAATAAATCTAGTTATTACCTATCCCAGGGGACAAAATGATATGCATGTCACCCTTTCATTAAAAGTAGTACAAACCAAGCTGGAGCAATCTCACAGCAGTAGGGTGTTTGTCTTGTAAGTGGCTGACCCAGGAGAGACTTCGATTCGATCCCAGTGTCCTGGCTATGGTCCTGGAGCTCATAGCCAGGACTAACGTCTGAGTGTCACTGAGTATGGCCCAAAAAACAAAACACAAACAAAACAAAAGTTTTAAAAATAGTGCAAAAATGCAAATCACAATGAGAGAGAGAGAGAAAGAGAGAGAGGAAGAGAGAGAGAGAGAGAAAGAGAGAGAGAGAGAGAGAGAGAGAG
>PVKC010020348.1:0-18665 GCA_004027635.1 Crocidura indochinensis
CCAGAATGCAGCACGGCGCTTCCGGCTTCCGGCGAGACTTCCGGAGTGAGTGTTTACACCGGCGGCTCTGCGGCCGGGTTCCTTCCGCGGGACGGGTGAGGGCGCCGGGTCCCGCGGGCCCAACGGGTGTGTGTGCCGCTTAGCTGGTCCAGGGGAGCAGTGGGGGGCAGCGCCATATAGTGTCCCCGCCATGGCTTCTACCTCTCTGTGACCTTGGGCCGGACCAGGGTCTGTAGCCCGCTGCTGGTTAATTGCAGGGTGATGGGCCCTGGTTCCAACCTGTCATCATCCCCACTTCCAGGCCCTCGGGGCCACTCTGGGGGCGACTTGCACCCAGTGACACCTCTCGGGCCAGCCTCTCTTCTCCCCTTGGTGGTCCTAGAATCTTTGCCAGGGTAATTCTGGGCGGCTCTGGCCTCTGCAGCGTTTCTCAGTCATGCCCAGTTGATGGCCCCAATCCTAGGCTTGGATTAGGATGCTGGGTTTGGGCAGATTTTGCTAGATCGAGAGGGGAAAGGAGCTGCCCGTCGGGTTGCCTTAAGGAGGAGGGAGAGGTACAAAATAGGAAAATGGGGGAGAGCTTTGATCCTAATGGAAACTCGATGAAGGTGATTTGAAGTGTTCTTTTGAGCGTGGAAATAACCGCTTGGAAGGAAGGCGGGTGGAGGGGACAGGTGTAGATGGGTTTTGGAATACATCAGATCAGGGAATTAGATCTAGGAAGAGTTCTGTGCATAAGCAGAGAGAGGAACTGCCTGGTCGGATCCAATCTGTTTATTTGTTTAGTGGTGTTTTTTGTTTGGACTCTTGCATGCCAACTTTTCTCTAGCCCCTGCCTCCGGAGCTAGCTCTCCCCCTCTCCCCGCAACCAGACCTGCTTTAAAGGTTGAATGATGCCTCTGTACGACCATTTGGAGAGAGTCTGCAACTTGTCCTCATTCAAGTCAGAGATGATAAAGGAAAATTAAGAGTATGGCCAAGCAAAGGGACTGGATTACATTGGAACCTCACAGCATTTCTATTATGGGGGTGAGGGGGTATGTGGTGGGTTGTACTGTTTCAGTGTTCACTTAAAAGAGTTTCCAAGAAACGGACCTAGCGAGTTGTTATTTTCGAGATGTGGAGAGGGCCACACTTGGAGGTGCTCAGTACTTATTCCTGGTTCTGCACTCAGGGATCACTCCTGGTGGGTGCTTGGGGTTTGGTCCTCTATGGTTAAGTGCCTTAACCTCTATACTATTGCTCTAATCCTAGTCAGCTGTTTCTTGCTGCCAATCACAGGATGGGTAGAGAGGGAACCTAGCTAATGGTTCTGCCTCCTGGTGAAGAACCAGTGCTTTTCCCACACATCACAGTGACCTCTCATTCTTCTCCATAGTGAGGTTTTGGGTCTAGCCTTTTATTTTATTTTATTTTATTTTTTGTTTTTTTGGGCCACACCCGTTTGATGCTCAGGGGTTATTCCTGGCTAAGCGCTCAGAAATTGCCCCTGGCTTGGGGGGACCATATGGGACACCGGGGGATTGAACCGAGGTCCTTCCTTGGCTAGCGCTTACAAGGCAGACACCTTACCTCTAGCGCCACCTCGCCGGCCCGGGTCTAGTCTTTTCTTTAACCACTATCTCTCTGTTTACTTACAGGGAGAAAGAGGGAGCGAGAAAGAGAGAGGATGTCTCTCTCAGATTGGCACTTGGCAGTGAAGCTGGCCGATCAGCCACTGGCTCCCAAGTCCATTCTTCGGTTGCCAGAGACAGATCTGGGAGAAGACTCCCTTGGGGGCTACAGTATTTCATTCCTGAAGCAGCTGATTGCTGGCAAACTCCAGGAATCTGTTCCGGACCCTGAGCTGATTGGTACGTCTCTATACTCCTTTGGGGTTGGGTAACTTCTGTAATTACTAGGAAAATTAAGAGTTTGCGGGCCAGAGAGATACCATGGAGGTAGAGCATTAGCCTTGCATGCAGAACGATGGTGATTCTAATCCCAACATCCCATATGGTCTCCCTTGCCTGCGATTTGTGAGCGTAGAGCCAGGAGTAACCCCTGAGCACTGCCGGTGTGACCCACCCCCCCCCCAAAAAAAAAGAAAATTAAGAATTTGGGCATTGTTGTCCCAAAATATTAACACTTTGGGGAAAGTTGTTGATGCATAGAAATACCAGCATGGGGGCCCGGGAGATAGCATGGAGGTAAGGTGTTTGCCTTTCATGCAAAAGGTCATCAGTTCGAATCCCGGTGCCCCATATGGTCCCCCGTGCCTGCCAGGAGCAATTTCTGAGCATGGAGCCAGGAGTAACTCCTGAGCACTACCGGGTGTGACCCAAAAACCAAAACAAACAAACAAACAAACAAAAAAGGAAATACCAGCACGATTGTTTTTTTTTTGTTTGTTTGTTTTGGTTTTTGGGCCACACCCGGTGACACTCAGGAGTTACTCCTGGCTATGCGCTCAGAAGTGGCTCCTGGCTTGGGGGATCATATGGGAAACTGGGGGATCGAACCACGGTCCATCCTAGGCTACCGTAGGCAAGGCAGGCACCTTACCTCCAGCGCCACCACCCGGCCCCATTGATTGTTTTTTTAATCTTAGTTACTCTGACTTACATTTGTTTGTTTGTTTGTTTTTGGTTTTCCGACCACACCTGATGACACTCAGGGGTTACTCCTGGCTATGCGCTCAGAAATCGCTCCTGCCTTGGGGGCCCATATGGGATTCTGGGGGATTGAACCGTGGTCTGTCCTAGGCTAGTGCAGGCAAGCAGATGCTGTGCCGCTTATGCCACTGCTCCAGCCCCACTCTGACTTACTTTTATTGCAAAGTTCCTGAGCTGTGATGCTGTTGAAGTCCTTCTGGAAAAATTGGGGTGGCTGTTAGAAAGGAACAGGCCTGAGAAGGCTTCCCAGTATATACATTAGAGTTGAACCTTTAAGCAATGATTAAAAGGATGGTTGGTTGGTGGTAAGTTATTTTTTTAAAAAAATGTTGACAACTCTTCCAATAATCCGCATTGCCTAAAATGAAAATTTTTTAATAAAAAGGAGCCTTTAGTACAGCATTAGGGTTGCACGGCCTTGCACGTGGCTTACCGGTGACTGACCCAGGTTCAGTCCTTGGCATCCCATATTGTCCCCTGAGCCTGCCAGGAATGATTTCTGATTGCAGGGCCAGGAGTATCCCCTAAAGGCTGCCGGGTGTGCCTCAACCCCAATAAACAAATAAATAGGAAGATAGAGTTCATTCTGGGCCAGGGAAGAAGGTATGTAAGTATAACATAATTAAATTATAAACATGGTTTATAATAGCAAGGAGAACCAATGGCAAAGATGTACTTTGGGAGGCTTAGTTAAAGACTGCAGTGGGTAGGACACTTGCCTTGCACATGGCCAACCTGGGTTCAATCCTTAGATCCCAACCCCACAAGGATTAAGTCCTGAGCACTGCCGGTGTGACCCAAAACCTCCCAAAAAAGGTGTGTTTTGGGGCTGGGGTTGTCATCCATTAATAAAACTTATACTTTATATGCTGGGACTGTGGTTGATCCTGATACAGAAAAATAAAAGGTTTGCATAAAAACACTGGGTTCATTTTGTTGTTTCTTGCAATTTATCTTTTAATTTAAATCCAGTAGGGTGGAGTGATAGTACAGTACGGACATTTGCTTTGCATGCAGCTGACCCAGGTTTGGTTTTCAGCATCCCATATGTTTCTAAGCACCAATAGGAGCCTATCCTTAAGCACAGAGCCAGGAGTAACTCTTGGAATTATTGGATATTGCTCTAAAACCAAAATAAAAATGACGAGCAGTCTCTATGATGATAAGCTCTTGAACTTTCCTGTTATGGAGTCTGTATTTTATGAGTTTGGTCTTGCTAACTAAACATTATTATTAAACTATTAATAAGTACATTTTATTTTATTACATTATTTTTTGTTTGTTTTTGTTTGGGGACCACACCCAGTGGATTACTCCTGACATTATACTCAGGAATTACTCCTGGTGGGCTTGGAGAATTATATGGGATGCCAGAAATCAAGCACTGATTGGTCACATACAAGACAAATTCCCTACCTGCTATACTGTCCACTCCAACACCTAGTTATGAGAACTTTTTTGTTTGTTTTATTTTTGGGCCACACTTGGCAGTAGCATTCAGGGGTTATCCTGGCTCTGCACTCATATGGAATTCTGGGGATTGAACTCGGTTGGCCATGTGTAAAGCAGACACCCTAACCTCTGTGATGTCATTCTGGCCTCTGATGAGAACTTTTAAGATCTACACTCTCTAGTTAAATAAAGATCACTAATCTTTCCCCCTCCCCCCACAAAAATATATACTCTCTAGGAAGCTGGGGGATAGCTCAGGGTACAAGGGTACATATTTTTTTGTTGTTGTTTTGTGGGTACACCTGGTGGTGCCCAGGGTTGCACCTGTTTCTGCACCTAGGAATTACTCCTGGTAGGCTTTGGGAATCATACGGGATACCAGGGATCAAACCCAATTTGGCCACATGCAAAGCAAGTGGCCTACCTGCTGTACTCTTGCTCTGGCCCCATATTATATAATTTTAAAACCTCTTTATCCAAATCAAGATAAAGGTTCTTTGGAGATAGAAACAAAATTGCTTCAAGGACCAGATTTTTTTGTGTTTGTTTTTTGGCTACACCCAGTTGTTACTCCTGGCTCTGTGCTCAGAAATCACTCCTGGCACGCTCAGGGAACTTTTGTAATGTCCAGAATTGAACCTGGGTTGGCCTGTGCAAGGCAAATGCCGTACCCACTGTGCCATCACTGGTCCTAAGCAATAGATTTTGAATGGTTTATTTTTTAGATCTGATTTATTGCGGCCGAAAGCTCAAAGATGATCAGACGCTTGACTTCTATGGCATTCAACCTGGGTCCACAGTTCATGTTCTGCGTAAGTCCTGGCCTGAGCCTGATCAAAAACCAGGTGAGTCTAGCTAACTGGAAGTTAGATGGACAGAACTTGTGGAACAGCAACCAGAACTACCCAGGCAGGACTGGGTAGAACACTGGGTAATTTACTGTACAGTGATGAGAGAGGATGGCTCTGTTATTGGACTGATAAACAGGGTAATGTTGATCTTACTACCAACGCCTCTTAGGGAAGCATATTTGTTTCTCTGCCTTTTTTTTTGGGGGGGGGGGTGTCACACCCGGCAGTGCTCAGGGGTTACTCCTGGCTCCATGCTCAGAAATTGCTCCTGGCAGGCACAGGGGACCATATGGGGCACCGGGATTTGAACCGATGACCCCTTGCATGAAAGGCAAACACCTTACCTTCATGCCATCTCCCGGGCCCCTGTTTCTCTGCTTTTTAGAGTTCATTACCCACTGTTTCTGAAGGGTGTGGGAAGTGTGTGCCTATTTAAACCCTTTAGGTTAACAGTTTGTTTCACAGTGATCTCTGTATCCTTTTGTTACTGTTGTTATTTCACTAGAAAAAAGCTCGATGGTGCTCAGGGCTTATTCTTGGCTCTGTGCTCAGGAATCAATCCTGACTGCTTTGTGGGACCCTTTGGGATGTCAGGGATGAAGCTGGGTCAGCTATATACAAGGCAAGCACCCTGCCTACCTTCCCTCCCTCCACCTTCCCTCCCCCCCACACTATGATACTCAGGTATACTCTGGCTCTGGAATCAGGAGTCACATCTGTTGGTGCTCAGGGGACTATATGGGATACTGGCGATCAAAACTGAGTGGGCTACATGTAAGACAAACATACAAACATATTTCCCTCTATTGTTGTTCTAGCCCCTCCAGCTTTGTTTTTTTTTGTTTTTTTTTGTTTTGGTATTTGTTTGTTTATTGGTTCATACCAACGAAGCTGCTGGTGAGTAATTCCTGGAATGCTAGGGGACTATGTGGTGCTGGGGATCAAACCCAGGACTACTACATACTCAGATCTTTATGCTATCTCCCTGCTTTGCATGTATATTTGATTTTTTGTTTTGTTTTGCTTTCGTTTTTTGTTTTTGGGTCACAACACCTAGCAGCGCTCAGGGATTACTCCTGGCTCTACGCTCAGAAATCACTCCTGGCACACTCTGGAGACCATATGGGATGTCAGGATTTGAACCACCAACCTTCTGCATGCAAGGCAAATGCCTTACCTTCATGTTATCTCTCCGGCCGCGTATATTTGATTTTTTTTCCTTTTTTTTTTAAATTTTTTTTATTTACTTTAGGGTTCATACCTGGTAATGCTCAGTCTCCTGGCTCTGTGCTCAAGGATTACTCTATAATTATTAGAGTTTTTGGTGTCCTTATTAGAGTCTAATAGGACTCTAATATGTGGTGCTGGGATTGAACCCGGTTTGGCCACATGCAAAGCAAGAACCTTAGCCGTTGTACTGTCTCTCCAGCCCTAGTGTGTGGTTTTATAAACTTTTTTTGCAGGGCTGGATAGTATAACAGCTAGGGTTCTTTCCTTCATACAGATGACCTATGTTCGATCTCTGGCATCCCATATGGTCCCAGAGTCCTGCTAGGTCCCAAGGACTTCCAGGAGTAATTTCTAAATACAGAGTCAGGACTAACCCTTGAACACTACTGGGTGTTGACCAAAAACAACCCCCTCCTCAAAAAAAAAAAAAAGGTGTTTTTTAAGTTACTATTATTTAATTTTTGTTTTGTTTTTTTATTTTTTTGTCTTTGGGTCACACCCAGCAGCACTCAGGGGTTATTCCTGGCTCTACGCTCAAAAATCGCTCCTGGCAGGCTCGGGGGATCTTATGGGATGCTGGGATTCGAACCAATGACCTTCTATATGCAAGGCAAACACCTTACTTCCATGCTGTCTCACTGGCCCATATTATTTAATTTTTTAATTTTAACTTAAAATGTGTATTGTTTAGTAATGATTGCAATAGTGTTAACATGTTTGGTTGGGTTTTGTTTCTTTATATACAGAATGTTAGTGTACCTGTACTAACACCAGTGTTCAAGATCAATCACTATCCTTATGTCACTTGTCATCTACACAGATATTAACTCTATTAAACTGATACTTGGACACTTGTGGGTGGGTGTGCACTTGTGCTTGCTGACTGTGTTAGGAATCAGACTCAGAGCTACCCAGGCATGTGCTCTGTGCTGACTCCTTTTTGTTTGTTTGTTTGTTTGTTTTTGTGCTACACCTGGCAATGCTCAGTAGTCACTCCTGACTAACTCCGGAGACTATATGGCATACCAGGGATTGAAACATTGAACTAGGGTCTGTCCCGGGTCTCTGTGTGCAAGGCAAATGCCCTGTTGCTGTGTTAAGCGCTCCAGCCTCTGCACTAACGCCTATTTCTGATCCCTCACATGTTGATTTGTTGCTCATGATTGCTGTGGCTACTTATTTGTTTGAAATCGACGCTGATTTCAGTCCTAAACATAAATCATCTCTTTATCATACCTTGATGGAAAGTGAGAATGAGAAACTCTGACATCCAGGGACTGGTCTGACTCTCCATTAGGTCTTGGAATTTTTCTGGGGGTCATAATTTCTTTTTTTTTGGTTTTTGGGTCACACCCGGCAGTGCTCAGGGGTTACTCCTGGCTCCATGCTCAGAAATTGCTCCTGGCAGGCACGGGGAACCATATGGGGCACCGGGATTCGAACCGATGACCTTCTGCATGAAAGGCAAACGCCTTACCTCCATGCTATCTCCCGGGCCCCATAATTTCTAACATTCCTACTATTCACCAAATGACTATGACAGAGATCAGATAAGAAATAGCCTTCCCTCTCAGAATTTTTTTTTGTTTGGGCCACACCCAGCGGTGCTCAGGGGATTACTCCTGGCTAGCTTGGGGTTGAGGGAATCATATGGGATGATGAAGAGCAAACCTGGGTCTGTCCCAGGTTGGCCGAATGCAAGGCAAATGCCCTACCACTGTGCTATTGCTTCGGCCCCGTACTTCCTTTTTTTTTTTTCATTACAAACATTTTGTTTTGTCTTTTTTTGGCTACACCTGATGGTACTCAGGGCTAACCCTTCATTTCTGAATAGAGACAAAAACCCAAACATTGTCCACACAGAAATGATCAATATCCTCCACCTGGCTATATCCAGGGATTATTGCTTCTTTGTCAGTCATAACTTTGGCCCTTCTTCTAATTAAGAATAAAATATTAGGGGCTCGGGAGATAGCATGGAGGTAAGGCATTTGCCTTTCATGCAAAAGGTCATCGGTTCGAATCCCGGTGCCCCATATAGTCCCCTGTGCCTGCCAGGAGCAATTTCTGAGCATGGAGCCAGGAGTAACCCCTGAGCACTTCCGGGTGTGACACAAAAAAAAACAAAACAAAAAAAAGAATAAAATATTAGTTCCATAGTCACCCTCAGCTTCTGAGGGCATTCTAACCAGTGCAGAGCCCTGCTTTTGAAAACCAGGAAACAAGCCCACAACCCACCCTTATTCCTTGAGTCTTTCCTGCAGACGAAAACAGGCCTGGTTCAGCTGCAGCTGGATCCCTTCGAATCTTTGGCTGGAGGGCGCTGACAGAAGGGAAATAACATTTGCTGCTTCTGAGAGCCAGATTGTTTCTCTCTTGATATCTCATATAAGCATTGCAGTGGCCCTGCAGCGTAGGTAACTGTGGTTGCATTTTACAGAGGAAGAAAAAGAGGAATAGAAATTTATTCAAGGTCACCTACTTAGCAAAAAAACGTAAGAGCAGGATGCGAATTCAGGTTTTCCTGGCACCGGAACTTACCAGCTTTTTCCCTGGGCTCAAACAGACTGCCTCCAATTTTCAAAGGGTAAAATTTACTCCAAGCTGTGTAGTGGATTATCTGATTATTGACTAATGACATTAAGCGACCTTTTCTTTCCTCCTCTGCCTGGAGATTTATTTCAGAACTAGAGGAACTTTTTTTTTTTTAACGGGGAGGGGAAAATAAACTTTTAAATATGAAAAACGAAACAAAACCAAACAAAAGACTCCCAAACTGTTCAGTGATTGCAATTAGAATATTTTACCCTTGAGCACTCTTCCAAAGGGAAACAAACTTCTTGATCTCACTAGATTAGAACCCAGAGGAGAACCTGGTTTTCCCTTCCCACTTGGATCCCTTGGTTGCCTTGCTGTTTTGAGTTAGTGCACTCAGTTGTGGTCCAGCTGGTATTTCTGTAAAGCCCTTTTTGTGTTTGTCTTTCATGGTTTTGTTGGGGTGCCATCTCTCCATCCGCTTTGCTCTAAAGCCCTCTCACCTAGGTTCTGGTGGCAGCTCTTGCCCTCACTCCAGTGATGGCTCACTGCCTCCATGCTCCTAGTCCTTCGCTCGCTTCTGCATCTCTACAGATGCCCTCAGCATAGTGCTTTATAATCATATGTTTGGGTTTGATCTAGTGTCATTTTTCCTGTTGTCTTGAGAGTTTCATTTTGCAGCACCTGTTTTTTCTTGTTTGTTTGTTTTTGCACTTCTGTACCTTGTCCAAAACCAGGCATGGATTAAGTGCTTAGTACATGTTAGTTGGAGAAATGAATTAGGCCATTTTAACCTAAAGTGATGAGATGTCAATAGTGACAACACTGGGGGGCCTGGCGGTGGCACTGGAGGTAAGGTGCCTGCCTTGCCTGCGCTAGCCTAGGACAGACCGCGGTTCGATCCCCCAGTTTCCCATATGGTCCCCCAAGCCAGGAGCAACTTCTGAGCTCATAGCCAGGAGCAACCCCTGAGAGTCACTGGGTGTGGCCCAAAAACCCCCCCAAAAAAAAAAAAATAGTGACAACACTGAGGATCAGAACTGTAGGTAACATTGTGGTGTACCCAAAACTCACTTGTTTTGGGAATGGCAGTCTGGAATTTGGCAGTGCACAGACTGTGATAGACACAAGGAGCGTTTGTTGCTATTGTTGTTTTGTTTTGTTTCGTTTTGAGGCCATAGCTGGTGATCCTCAGACCTTAGTTCTGACTCTGAGCTTAGGAATCACCTCTGACCGAGCCCAGGGGACCATACTAAGGATTGAACCTGGGTCAGTTATTTACAGCGTAGGTGCCAACCTCAGTTCAAATCTTCAACACCCTTTATTGTTCTCTAAACACTTCAGGAGTGATCCCTGAGGACAGAGCCAAGATTGAAGTTCTGAATACCACTGGGTTTGGCCTCAAACCAAAACAAACCAGAAGCCCCAAAAAATTGCCCTCCAGAATTTACTTTCAGCATGGTGCTTTATAATTGTATGTTTGGATTTGATCTAGTGTCATTTTTCCTGTTGTCTTAAGAGTTTCACTTTGCTGGGGCCGTAGAGATAGCATGGAGGTAAGGCGTTTGCCTTGCATGCAGAAGAAGGACAGTGGTTCGAATCCCAGCATCCCATCTGGTTCCCTGAGCCTGCCAGGAGCGATTTCTGAGCGATTTCCACACCTTTTACCAAATCTTCTCACCTATGAATGGTGCTGATATCTTAAATAGTAAATTAACCAAAATATAATTTAGACACTGTAGAAATACATATTAATTATTGAGTCCCGGATGGTGATGGATGGATGGTGAGGCCTTTCTCTGCCAGCCGGGGCCACATGCCTGCATCCCCTTCTAGCGGTGGAAATACGTGTTCAAGATGGCGGTGTGGCAGTCAGATTTCAGGAGACATCGGCTTTATTCATAGTTTTCATAATTAAGCTAACCTTTTTTTTGGTGGGGGAGGGGTCACACCTGGTAGCGCTCAGGGGGCTACTCCTGGCTTAGAAATCGCCCCTGGCAGGCTCTGGGACCATATAATATAGGATGCCGGGATTCAAAAAACTGTCCTTCTGCATGCAAGGCAAAAACGCCTTACCTCTATGCTACCTCTCTGGCCCCGGTTCTAATGTTCTATGCTCTTCTTCCCCTTGTCCTCTTCCTACCTTGGACCAAAATGCACATTGACACATTTTGCAGTTTTACTAGCAAATACACATGCTATTCTGTATTCTAATTCCTTTTCTAAACATAATGTGTCAGCATAGCCCCATATTGTTCAGATGGTTGCAGTAGATATTTTAAATTACTGTGTAAAAATCTGCTAAGATGATTAAACCCTTTTTCTTTCTTGAACATTAGAAGTCTTAAGTCCCTGCAGAGGGAAATGAATGATAGGAGTCTCTTTTACATAGTCACATTTCCCGTCTGCTAGAACCTGAATTTGTGTGTCTACTGAAGATGCATAAACTAGAATGCAGTGTTTGGGTTGGAAAGCTACTTGAGCTGGCAGGGCACTTGACTTGCACACGGTCAATGTGGATTCAATCCCTGGCACCACATAGAGTGCCCCGAGTTCCACCAGAGTGATCCTTGAGTTCAGAGTTAGTTGCAAATCTTGAGCACCACTGGATATGGCACTGCCTCTCTCCTCCTACCCCCCCCCCCCCAATAAGAAGGAGAGAGAAAGTACTGTTTTTGCATCTCTGGCACGAATGGGCATTTCTGAATAGTCCTCGAGTTTTTAATGAGCAGTGAAGGAAGAAGAGCAGCATACCAGGCAATGCCCTGCCATGTGCTGTTACGATGGTCCATGTCTGTGGCAGAGTCAGGCCCTCGCTGTGTGGTAACCAATTTCTCTTCTCTTCAGAGCCTGTGGACAAAGTGGCAGCCCTGAGGGAGTTCCGGGTGCTGCACACTGCCCTGCATAGCAGCTCTTCCTACCGGGAGGCGGTGAGTGTGCCTAGGCCCTGCCTGAGGCTTGTGCCAGGCCTGGCGGAGAGGGTGTGAACACTGGCTGGTGAGAGGTGTCGAGTGGGAGCTGGAAATCTGTTGCCATGACTACCTAGGAGTTCCTTGGGGAGTTTTTGCCATGTTTGTGGGTCTCTGTAGAGACTTGTTTTCACCCCAAAGGGGCTTCCTCAGCAAGGTGTTGAAGGTTCCCTCCAATCCTAACCATCTGACCTCTCTGGATATTGACCTCATGGAAGGACTGTGGCCATGGTCCTGGTGTCCACACACTGCTTCAGAGGGTCCATCTGAAGTGTTGGTCCATCTGCCAACCCTGACACCCTTTATCTGGATTTCCTCACTAGGGAAATGTGCTGATGTCTTTCTACAGGAGAGCTGAGGGAACACTAAAAAGCTGCGACCTCCTCAATACATATAAATACGAAAGGATAATTGTTTGGAGGTTGAAAAGCACTTTGGGGGGCTGGGCGGTGGCGCTGGAGGTAAGGTGCCTGCCTTGACTGCGCTTGCCCAGGACGGACTGTGGTTCGATCCCCCGGTTCCGGTTCCCATATGGTCCCCCAAGCCAGGAGCGACTTCTGAGCGCATAGCCAGGAGTAACCCTTGAGCGTCACTGGGTGTGGCCCAAAAACCAAAAAAAAAAAAAAAAAAGAAAAAGAAAAGCACTTTGGGGACCTAGAGAATTTTTTATTCTTGACCTTGTAAAGAAAGTATTTTGGTTGCATTATTGGAGAATAGAATCACGAGACTGAAGGGTTACTGTTGTCTTGCTTCTTTTCCTATTCATTTTCCTTCCAATAAGCTATAATTTCAGTGAAAAAAAGAAGTTCATCTGTTTCCTGGGGCTATTGTTCCATTTTGGTGGTGTCTTTGCAGGCCTGTAGCAGGAGGAAGTGCTTCAGCAGCCTCTGGGGATCTGCAGGATGTATTGAGCTGATTGGAATGCAGCCCCCTCCACTTCTTTCTCCCACAGGTCTTTAAGATGCTCAGTAATAAGGAATCTCTGGATCAGATCATTGTGGCCACCCCTGGCCTCAGCAGTGATCCCATTGCTCTGGGTAAGTGCAAGCCTGAATGAGAGTCATAGTTGGAGGGAAACCAGGGGGAGGTAGTGGCCCAAAGGAGACTTTGGCTGTGTTTTAAAAAATCATTGGTTTTGTGGGAGCAAGTGTTAATGATGACATGCCCATCTATAGTCCACCAAGTGCTGCTAGTGCCAAAAAGAAAGAAAGACCTAAGCAGCACCCTAAATATGAGCCTGAGGGTTCCCAGAGAGGATGCATTTGGGGCGAACTTCCTGAACATCCCTGATGCCTGCTGCAAGCCCTGAGAGATGGGGGAAGAAGCTGATGTTTGGGTGCACAGTGTGCAGTGGGAGGGAGAACGTCGCGCCCCCCATTCTCTTTAGGTGGCCTTGCTGCCCCAGGTCCTCTTTGAACTGTTTGCTTCAGAACCTCAAATTTCTTTTGAATCTCACTGGGTTTCTATACCCTGAGGTAAGCCCTGTCTTCCTGCAGGAGTCCTCCAGGACAAGGATCTCTTCTCTGTTTTTGCTGACCCTAACATGCTGGATACGTACGTACTCTCTCCTTCCTAAGGCATCTACATGTCCTTCCTGTCCTCGAACCTGAAACCCAGGTGTACCCTGATTTTGTGCCTGAGCTCTACCTGTTAGAATGTGAGCAGAAGATGCAGGGGTCTCTGGGGGAGAGGCAGGGCCAAAGGTACGGCCTCATGGAGATGTTGAGTTGGCAGCTCTGCCAAGGCAGTGTAGATCTCTTCAGTCAGAACTAGGGAGACTTTGAAAGTTTTTTTGTTTTGTTTTGTTTTTAAGCCACACCTCATAGTTCTGGAAACTGATCCCTGCTCACTGTTCAAAGTTCCATACAGTGCTGGGGATCAAACCCAGACTCCCTTATATAAAGTATGCACTCAGCTAGTTGTAATGTATCACTCTGACCCTTGAAGGATTTTAAGCTGGTGGAAGTAGCTGCATAGATCCCTAAAATGTGAGCGCTGGAAGGGCAAAAGGAGGCAGGAGGGGGCACATGCCAACCCAGGATTGACTGAGATTCAAATCGAGGCATCCCATATGGTCCTCCCCCCACCCCCGAGCCTGCCAGGAGCGATTTCGGACCGAAGGGCTAGGAGTAAACCCTGAGTGCCGCCAGGTGTGACCCCGTCCCCCCCACCCAAAAGAAAAATCAAGAAGACAAGCTCATTTTGCAAGTGAGCACAGCAATGTCCTGTCAGATTGCCCAGTCGACTGGACACTGACTGCTGTTTTCCCTGCTGACCAGGGTAAGGTACGAAAATCTAGGGGCAGATTGGTGGGAGTACAAAGCGGGGCACAGAGAAATGTGAAGACAGGGAGTTAAGGACACCACAGCCCCCTGGATTGCATAAGGAGCACACTGCATTTCTGTGAACCAGAGATGCTCTTAATCATCTGGGATTTTCTTTCCCCCGCCCAGGTTAGTGCCTGCCCACCCGGCCCTGGTCAACGCCATTATCTTGGTTCTACACTCAGTGGCTGGCAGCACGCCGCTGCCTGGGGCTGACTCCTCTGCCCGGAGCATGCCCTCGAGCTCATACCGGGACATGCCAGGTGAGTGCCCAGGAGTGTGTGTTGGCCGCTTCAGGCCATGCCAGGCCCGAGCCCAGAGATTTGCTTTACTCAGCAGCTATGTATAGCTCTCGCAGGGGGTGTTCCTTGGTTTGAATCAGAGTGCATCTGTCCTATAATTTTCCAAGGAAGGAGAGGAAAGTAGGAATCGGAATGTCTGGAGCTGCGCCTGTGCCTTTCTGTTCTTGCTGAAATCTGTTCTCCTCCTCCAGGTGGCTTCCTGTTTGACGGGCTCTCTGATGATGAGGACGACTTCCACCCTGTAAGTGGCCTGGCTGCTGGCCATGTGAGGGCACATGGCCTACCTGAGCTGGGAGCTGCTCACTGGCTTCTGGGTGGCCAAGTGGTATGGCACATGGCTCTCTGCTGGTCACTTGGGGACTGCCCTTCTCACTCCCCAGTTCTGGAGGAGGGGTGGGTTTCACTTGGGAGTTTTCCAGTGCCACTACCCTGATTCTGGCTGCCCACCTTTTCAGAGCGCCAGGTCCACGCCTTCGAGCAGTGCACACAGCTCTCGCCCAGCCTCTCTGGGATACAGCGGAGCTGCAGGACCCCGGCCCATCACCCAGAGTGAGCTGGCCACAGCTCTGGCCCTGGCTAGTACCCCAGAAAGCAGCTCTCACACACCAACTCCTGGCACCCAGGTATGGAGAAGGGACTGGGAAAGGGGCGAGTTCATGCAGACCAGCTTCCCTGGAGAGGGCTTGCCTGGGCTGATATGGACCCTGAACAAAAAGCTGCTGTACTTTAATCTGAATTGAACCTGCAGTTCCAGTGGTCCCCCCCTGCAACTCAGACGAGAGACCCTTGCCTGCCTGTCAGGCTAAGAGCTCCACAGTCCAGTACAGCACTATCATAGTCACTCAGTGGACCTCTAGGACCTAATGTTCCTTTACTTATCTCCACAGAGTGGCTGAACATCTGGATATGGTTCTGCCATGGTCACGTGTCCTGGCACTGGATGCTGGGCAGCACCAGGGGATTAAACCCATTTTTTTAGGAGTGGAAGAAAATGGCATCTTTCTGCCCTCCTAGAGCTCTCCAGTGTCTTAGTGTCTCTCTAATGCTCCCAGTTGTACCAGCAGGAACTTGCTGGGAGATTGAAATGACTCTGAGAGAGGCACTGACCACATGTCTGTCTGTAGGGTCATTCCTCAGGGACCTCACCGATGTCATCTAGTGTCCAGTCAGGGACGCCTATTACTAATGATCTCTTCAGCCAAGCTCTTCAGCATGCCCTGCAAGCCTCTGGGCAGCCCAGTCTTCAGGTAGGCCTTCCCATTCTTGGGGTATTCTGAGCTCCCTGGGTACAGAAATTTCTTCTGCTTTGTAGAGCACCTTTATTTTGGCATGGTTCCCTCTTGGGAATACCTCATAAGAACACCAGGTTCCTTCATGAGAAGAACACCAGGTTTTGGCAGTGTGACAGGAGCTTGTGCCCACAAAGGTCACACTTGGGGCTTCTACTCCTGTGCCCATGACCATGGCTTGACTCCACTGACTGTCTCCGCTGGCATGGCAAATTTTTCTGGGATCATTCGTTGATTCATCTATGAGTGGTAACTAAGCATTGAGCAGGCACATTCCAGTCGAGGGTCAGCCTGCTGGCGTATAGTGAGTTGATCCTCATCTGGTCTCCAGGCAGTGGAAGAAAATGTCATCATCTACTCTCTGAGGCAAAAACTTGGAATGAGGATCTCAGTCAGATAAAAATTTTAGAGGAGTGACTGAGCTGATTGTCAAAGAGTGAATTGGAGGTTAACCAGGTAGGGAGGAGGTGTTTGAAGTTGCTTTGTCCAGACTGAGGCAACTACCTGTTTGCACAAATGTGGAGAATCCATGTGGTGTACTAAAGACTACAAGGCCATGGACCAGAGTGATAGCACAGAGGATTTGGCCCTTGCCTTGTCTGTGTCTGATTAGGGTTTGATTCCTGGCATCCATTATGGTCCCTGTGAGCCCCACCAGCAGTGATCCCTGAGTACAGAGCCAAGAGTAACATCTGTGAGCACAGCTGGGTGTGGGCCTTCTATCTCTGCCCCAAATAGACTACCAACCTAGAAAGCTGTAATCTATTATTGCTGCTGCTGCTCCTGGTTTGGTTCACACCCAGCAATGCTCAAGGGCTACTCCTAGCTCTGCACTCAGGAATCATTTCTGGAAGTGCTTAGGGGACTAGGGGGATCATATGGGTACTGGGGATAGAATCCAGGTCAACCATATGCAAGGCAAGAGTCCTACCTGCTGTACTATCTTCCCAGCCCCCAGAAGACTGTGTTATATAGAAAATTCACAGATTAGGGGGGCCCGGGAGATAGCATGGAGGTAAGGCAGTTACCTTTCATGCAAAAGGTCATCGGTTCGAATCCCGGTGCCCCATATGGTCCCCCGTGCCTGCCAGGAGCAATTTCTGAGCATGGAACCAGGAGTAACCCCTGAGCACTGCCGGGTGTGACCCCCCCCCCAAAAAAAAAAAAAGAAAATTCACAGATTAGGGCTGTAGAGAAAGTACAGTGGGTAGGGTGCTTACCTGGCATACAGTTAACCCAGTTTGATTTCTGACATTGCATGTGGTCCCCTGTGCAAAGTCAGTAGTAAGCCCTGATCATAACCATATGTGACCCCAAATCCCACCCCAAATAGGAAAATCCTGAGATTAATTAGAGTTTAATCCTGATATTAGTTAGAGAAATGGAGAATAAGAACCTGGGTGTGAGGCTTTAAGAATTGAGCAAAAAGATGATACTCCATCTTGCAGTCACCAGGGTGGGGAAAAGCTGAAGAAACCTGGGGTTTGTGGGCAGGTCACCAGTGCTGACTGCTGGCTCCATGCACTAACCTTCCCAATGCCATTTTTATTGCCCATGAGTCTGAGGCTGAGCCAGCTTATACCTAGAGGGCATTAAGCTCTTAGTAGTGCAGACAGGGCTCAAGCCTATGTGGTTTTCTTTGCCCTGTGTGGCCAGAGTTGGAAGGATGAGAGCAGTAGACAAGGCCTCTCTTCTTTCCGTTCATTAATCTTCCCCATACTAGTCATGTTACTCTCAGCTGGGATGCTGTCAGTGGCTCCACCCGGCGTGGAAAAGAAAAAGTTTAAAATGGTTTGTGTGGTTTTAAAACAAAACAAAACAAAAAACCCTCCCTATCCTTGCCCATGTCTTTCTCGCTGGATAATTTCTTCCTCGCCTTGTTCTTTGGGCTCTTCTGTGAAAATATCATTTTCTCTAAGTTGTACTTTTCGTGAGTGAGAGGTACTAGTGAGGCTGAGAAAGTAAAGAAAATGAGGGTAACTGTCTTTAATTAGTTATATCAGGAAGGCTGACATGTCTCAAAGACAAAGTCCCAGGAGCTAGAGGTTGGAGATTGGTGCTGAAGATAATGCACTTGCCTTCCATGTGACTGCATCAACTACAGCCTTAGTTCAAGTACCTGGCACCACAGATGGTGTACTGTGCACCACTCGGGGTCACTTGTGAGCAGAGAGTTAGGAATAGCTTCCTGAGAATTGCTAGATTTGGCCCAAAGATTTGGCGCTACCCTCCAAGAAAAAAAAAATCAAAAAAAAATTTAATAAAGAGTAATGAATTTTCAATTTGTGAAAGTGAAAATGTCTATGTAGCAAGTCAAACCTCTGAACAGGTTTGTCTAAAGGCAAACCAGGAAGAAAATCTGCTGTGCCAAAGGGCAGAGACTCTCCTTTCCTTAGTCTTCCAACTAGGAGCAGTAGTTTCATCGAGAACTGAACAAAGGGTAGAAAGAATCTATTCATGGAAAAGCAAGTCCAGATGTCCCTTTGAATCAGGTCATGCCTTCCAGTTTCCATATCCAGAATGTATCCTGCAGATGTTACTTAAGTGTAGGGAGTGATGCCTGGTGGTTGGGAATATGGTGGGAGGGACAGGAGATTGGAAACAGCCTGCTGATAGAATGTTTCAGTTTATACAGATTGCCCCAAACCAAACTAGAGCAAAACAAAGAGGCCCAAAGCAATAGTCATCAGGCAGGGTGTTTACCTTGTATGCAGTCTATCTGGGTTAGATTCTGTCTTTCTGTGTAGTCCCCCAAGCCCCACCAGGAGTAATGCCTTAGTACAGAGCTAGGAATAAGACCTGAGCACCTCTAGGTATAGTCCAAATAAAACAGCCCCCACACAAAATATTGTTTTGTGTGTGTGTGTGTGTGTGTGTGTGTGTGGTTTTTGGGTCACACCCGGCAGTGCTCAGGGGTTATTCCTGGCTCCATGCTCAGAAATTGCTCCTGGCAGGCACGGGGGACCATATGGGGCACCGGGATTCGAACCGATGACCTTTTGCATGAAAGACAAACGCCTTACCTCCATGCTATCTCCCGGGCCCCACACAAAATATTG
>PVKC010020349.1:0-18668 GCA_004027635.1 Crocidura indochinensis
AAAAAAAGAATATAATTCTAGGGGGGTGTTCTTTACATGACTGAAACCCAACCACAATCATATTTGTAATCAAGGTGTTTGAATAAAGATATTAATTTAAAAAAAGAATATAATTCTGGGTTCTTGAACAATACTACAGTGAGTAGGGCTTGCATGAGTAGGGCTGCCTTGCATGCAGCCAGCCTAGGTTCAATCCCAGGCGTATGGTCCCCAGAACCTCACCAAGAGTAATTACTGAATGCAGGACCAAGAGTATCCATTGAGCAGCACCAGTTGTGATGCCCATCTCCCCAAAACAGAAATATAATGTAGGGGACTAGGAATGGTACCCAAGAAGTAAAATATATTGTATGGTTGATGACCAGGATTCAATATTATGCAATATATGGCTCCGGGTGACCACAGAGTTTCACTCAGTGTGATGCCTGAACACTACCAACTGCCAACACCACAACAACAACAAACAAAACTTGGACTGCTTTTTACTTCTCTCTAAAATATATAGGTAAAGGATAATTCATGATGCATCTTGTGTTTACTGAAAAAGGACTTGGGGTGGGTATTAGATAGCATAATTACCTGCATGCAGCTGAACTTGGTTTGATTCCAGGAACACATATGGGTACCTACACTGTGCCAGGAGTGAACCCAGAGCATAGAGCCGGGAGTAAGCCCTGAGAAACATCTGGGTTTGGCTCATCCAACATTCTCCCCTCTGCTAAAAAGGAAAGACTTTAGGATAGGAGAAAAGCAACATTGTTGTTTGTTGAATTTAGAGGGATAACTCTAAAAGCAAGAATGGAATCCTTAAAATAAAGGGTGAAAAAATCAGAACTAGTATAAAGAGTTCATTGGTGAGGAGTATCTACTTTTTCTCCTAAATTGTCATAATTTGTGGTTACTTTATACATGTTTTCCAAGTAAAACTTTAACTTTCCTTTCATTCTGCTGTTCCATATGTTAGTATGAGAATAAAAGACCCAGTCACTATTACACTTGGACACATATACAACTGTTGTAAATCGTGAAGACAAGTAAGAAGTATAGAGCTAGAATAATAACTGTATTTCATACCAACATGGTAGTTAATAGTCTTAGTTATCCATTAACTCAATGGGAGAAATACAACTAATACAAAGGCAATCTGCTATGTCCAGGACTCTTGTTTGTCTAAACACCTGCCATCTAGAAGGCACTCATCTATCGTACCAGTCACACTTTTATCAATAGGCAAAAGATCATGTTTCATGAAGTATCACAAAGAGGTAGTACCTCACAATCAAATATGCAGACCCTTGGGCCTGGAGAGATAGCACAGCAGCGTTTGCCGTGAAAGCAGCCGATCCAGGACCAAAGGTGGTTGGTTCGAATCCCGGTGTCCCATATGGTCCCCCGTGCCTGCCAGGAGCTATTTCTGAGCAGACAGCCAGGAGTAACCCCTGAGCACCGCCGGGTGTGGGACCCCCAAAAAACAACAACAACAAAAATATGCAGACCATGCACACAGTTAGGACCAAAATGGGTCAGGAAAAACCTGAGAAGGAAAGATGTGATGGTATATTTTGTTGCAGGTGAGAATTTGGTTTGTTCTTGGCCTTATGTGGGAAGTTTTCATGTAGGGCAAGGCATGCCAGGATGAGGTATGACATTAGAAATATGTAAATGCACATTTTGGTTGTTGCAATAATTGAGAAACATTGATGACATTTGGTGGAGAGAAACAGCAAAGAAGCTAGAATTTCGAAAGGGGACAGCCAATCCTGCCCTTTATCTGACATCAAAGCCCGAAACGCATTAACAAACATGAATGAGGGGCCGGAGAGATAGTATGGAGGTAGGGTGTTTGCCTTGCATGCAGAAGGACGGTGGTTAGAATCTCAGCATCCCATATGGTCCCCTGAGCCTGCCAGGGGTGATTTCTGAGTGTAGAGCCAGGAGTAAGTCTGAGTGCTGCGAGGTATGACCCAAAAAACAAAAAAAAAAAAAAAAAAAAAAAAAAAAAAAAAAAAAAAAAAAAAAAAAAAAAAAAAAAAGAAAAGAAAAGAAAGAAAGAAACAAGGATTCAGCATTCAGATGTCACACACTTTGAAGTTAAATGTGGTAATGCACCTACAAACCTTTAAAAATTCTGAAAAAATTTATTTATAGGAACAAGTATTTGGAACATCTTGATTTTTAAACAGTTCATATTTTAAGATTATCATAAAGATAAGAAGATAAGTTAGAGAAATTATTTCCTTAATGCTATCAACCAAAAGTGATAGACAGGACCAATACAAAACCAAACTTAATGAGATTCTGACATTTCTATAAAATACATTTAACAGTAGCTGACATTTAAATAAAAAAAGCCCAGCAGTGAAGGAAGAATTGATTGATTTGAAAAGCCCAGATAGGAGATAATGAGGATTCTGCTATGTGCTGGGTAATAACAGTAAGAAATGATCTATTTTTGGTCAAAGACAAGGAGTTGAAACACTTTTTGTGTTTGAAGTGCAGGAACTTTGCCTTGAAAAGGAAAGTCATTTGAGTTCTGCCTTTCTTTTACTCACAATAGCATATTTTCATGGGGATCTTGATCATGAATAGAAAAAAGACCCTGGTAGGTGCTTCATGTGTCAAGGACACAGATAGTATCTTAATGGGGTCTTCTTATCCTAGCATGCTTTAAACAAATTAATCTTGTAGATAGACAAAGAAAAATTAATTCTGGAAGTGGTTTTGTTCTGCCTTGACCAGAGAAATTTTAGAAGTTTAACAAGCTCAGGACACAGCTAAAATGGATTTTTGTCTATAATTTTCATATTTGTCCTGATTTGAGAAGTGCCAATTACTCAGTCATGAGACATAATCTTTTCAGGAGGTTGTAACAAAGACAGAGGGAGACTCAGGCCATTTTTGGTTGCTACAAACCTCCCATACTCCATTTTCACATCCACAAAATGGGTTAATGGTAAAACCCAGCTTTCACTAAAGGTGAATGAAGTAGTTTCTTTCATTAAAGATCAGCGCCAAATATTTTAGTTTCTTTGAAATGAAACCTTTTTTTTTTTTTAGACATGGACTGATAAACAGATATTCTTCTAGAAAACTAATAGAAATTTAAAGATTCAACAAATAGAAAAGGGGTCAGTGACTGACCCTAGTTTCATCCTGGATACTATGCGATCTTGGCAATGCATAATGTACCCTTTACCCCCAGCTGCCTGTGAACACAGTGCCTGAGAAGCAGCACATCCTGCTTCCTAGCGCTGAACTGTGCAACTCATAGGACCAAGCAAGTATTTAGAATGTCTTTCGATCTCTGAGCACTGTTTATGAGGCACACACCTTAGTTCATGAAACTAAATAACTCTTGTTTTCTTTTTCAGAAAAAGTATAGGCTTATTTCATTTTTTAAACAAGAGAGTGGTTGTCCTGGGAATCATACTAGAGGCCTGAGTTGCTTAACAGTGAGGTTTGTCATTTTCTTTATTTTTGCTCTCCTAAGGGAGCTCAAGAGTCCTGAGGACCTCCTTCTGCTAGTTCTTAGTCTTTCAGTACGGTGGTTCATATGAGGCCCCAGGATGACTTGCTACTCAGGCTGTGCAGTGCCAGGGATTACCTGGGTCACTCCAGTGGTTCTTAGGGAACCCTGTAGTACCCCAGGAGATTGAAATGGGGGTTGACTTCATTAAAGGCATGTGTTTAAGCCCTGTCCTCTCTCTCCATCCCTGAAATTTGTACTTTGATACAGTCTTTACTGATTTAAATTAATTCCAATTCTGGCTAGAGAAAAAGCTAAAAAGACCGAAGCACATGCTTAGGCATATAGGAGTCTGGGATTTGAATTCTGGCACTTCATGTTCTTCCAAGTATTGCGATAAGACCCTTGAGCCATGTTTAACTTCTGAACATTACTGAATGTCACCCCCAGTAAGAAAAAAGAATTTCTTGTAGTAGAGCACATGTCTCATTGTTGAAATCAGATTCTCTACTTTGCTTTTGCTTTTCAAATTACCTCATTATGGCTCTTGTGAACCAATGATGCTGAAAGCACGTCTCTTGTTCTTTTTGTTGAGAGTATCTGCAGATCCTGGACATATTAAAACATTATCATTCCCTTAGAAGTCCTGACTATCAACAATAATCCAAAAAGGGTAAGCAAATGGTCCCTTTGGTCCCTGAAATGTGTAGATTATCCTAATTGGACATTTTCTAAACAAATCCATGTGGAATAACTTGGAGGAGGTATTTATCTTAATTTTCTCCTTGGAGACATTTAATTATCATTTTTTAGTTGCTTCCTAACTTCATTGTTGTGAAACTATGTCCTGAAAGTAAACTTTCCTTTTTGATTTTCCCTCTGGGATCCATCAAGAGATTGCCTTCCAATGAGTTTAATGCAAGTCTAGAGTCCACTGGCTTTGCTTAAGGAACTTTGGGAAAAAGGCTAATTGCCAGAGACTTGGTGTACTGGTGGGCAACCTTATGTGATTCACAGGACACCTTCATCCCACCCTCAGTTCTAATATACCTACAAAAGGGACAGTGATATTCTAGCAGTTGTCAGTGAAAAATCTGTGGATAGACTCATCTGAACAACATCAGCTTTCAAATTAGCATCTAGAAGTGTGGCATGTAGCATTCCAGTAAGCAGTGCTTCATTTCTAGATGACCTTATAATGTTTATGCTTATGCTTATGCTGCCATGACAGGTGTGCTGCCTCCCAGTCACTGGAGTTGATATTGAAGTTCCATAGTACTCCTCCAGAGGGAGCAAACTGAAGATGCCCATCAAGTATAGGTATCACAAAGGACAAGAAATCTAGATTAACTCATCTCAATTAATCAGATGGAAGTTCTGAGTTGGAATGAATCCTACTATCTCAAAGTAATGCAGCTACACATTAGCTCTATTTTATAGAAATAACTTAAATAGGATAATTTAGTTTGTTTGTTTGTTTGTTTTACAGAAATAGAGTACCATATGTACTTGAGGATAAGACAAATTTTCGGCACAAAATTTGTGACTCGGCTTATACTCGGGTCACGCAAGTTATTTGATACAGTGTGCCCGCAGTGCATGTAGTTTCCAGTCGTCTTCTGCTGTCTACTGGTGGGGGCTGTGCTTCAGTTCAGTCCACAAGTCGTGGCTGAGCTGAAGAGGTAGGTGGCTGAACTGAACTGTAGGCCACTGAACTATTTACCCACAATATTCTGCACTTTGTATGAGACCAACTGCAGTGATAATGATATCTGAGAACTCAGTGATGTTGACAATGTCTGTACTGATACCCTCCCATCAGATACAGCTGAAGCTCTGTTTTGGACATACAGATGATGAGGAGGAGGAATCCAGTTTTTAAGGATTTTAACCTTTGTGATTTAGCTTGATTACCTGTTAATCTACAGTTTTCTGCACTTTATTTAAATTTTTAAAGTTATTGTTGCTAGTTTATAGTTTTTTCTTTAGCAATAAATATTGAAAAACATTTAACCTACTGATAATGCAATTGTTGTAATTGTTTTGGATATATATTTTTATTTTTGAAATTTACCAGTGGCTGCTGCATTTTTCACCTCTGCTTATACTTGAGTCACTAAGTTTCCTCAGCTTTTAGGGTGAAATTAGGGGGGCGTTGGTTTATACTTGGACCGGCTTATACTCAAGTATATAGAGTAAATGGAAAATGCAGTATGGAGGATGTTGCTGAACTCAGTTCTATAAATAGACTTCCTGGATTTGATTCTCAGTGCTAACGCATCATACTTCTATGACCCTTAGGAAATTTATTGCTTAAACTTTTTGTGCCCCAATTTTTCACCTCTAAGTTGTGAACGATAATGCAGTCTATTATGTGGGGTTATTGTGAGGTACATACATTTGAGAGTGTTTGCTACTTTATAAATTCCCATCTACCTCCCTGGTTCTAGGAATGTATTGAAGTTTATTTTCAGATACTTTGTAGTATGATAGCACTTTACCTCCAACTATCCCCTGAAATGATTTTCATTCAGAGGTCCTTGAATCTAAGAAGTCACTTCTTTTTTTAAGGGGTAGCATATTCAGTGGTGCTCGGGGCTTTTCCCTGGTTCTGTACTCAGGGATCACTTTTGAGAGGTCTAGGGAACCATGTAGGGTGCCAGGGATAGAGCTCACGTCAAATGCATGCAAGGTAAGCATCCTACCCATTGTACTATCTCTCCAACCTCAGAAGTTAATTCTTTATCAGGAGGTAAAAAAGTAGGTAAGTCAGTTGCCCACAGTGGAGAAGAGAGGTCCTTCAGGAGCATGACTGTTAGAATTTTCTGTTTGCCTATGCAAGGACTGAGCTAGCTGGGACTCTCTTTTCACCTAAGAAGTGCTCATGACTGATTAACTACTATTAAAGAAGGAAGGATACAAAGTAGAGGCAATGAATAAAGATACATTGAGTAGTCACATGGAAGGTATTATTAAGAGCCTTCTTTCTCATAACAATATGTTTTTCTCATAATAACTTTGTCTAGCTAGTCATTCCAAAAATGGGAATTGGCCATTGATTTGGTGAAGGCAGGATGTTGACCTTAGAAATATGACCATGTTGTTCTAGGATAGTCCAGATACTAAACAGCTGGTACATATCATACATATACTATGCCCAGGCATGGTTAGTTTTCAATTTCCTTCCTAGGACCAAGATGAATATATCCCAAAACATATGTGGAGAAGATGGAATTATTTCCCAAGAAGTCAGCCTTCTGAGTTCTATTTGTGTATCTGAGGAATTTCTACTCATTCCTACTCATTCTGAGCAGTGAATTCTCATAATTTGTTGAGTCCAAGGTGAAATACTGCTGAATAAGACAAAATTTCATGAAATCTATGAATAAGAGGCTAACTGGATGGGACTCAAATTTTCTTCCTCAGAAATATATAGAACTTGTTTCTACAAGTTCTATAAAGGAGACCATATCAAATCTTTAAGTTCTATGCACTCAAAGGCAAAATAAAAATAAAAATGCCCCTCGGGGCTGGAGCTATAGCACAATAGTAGGCTGCCCAGACGGACCTCAGTTTAATCCCAGTCACTCTATATGGTCCCCCAGGCAGGTGTGATTTCTAATTTCTGAGTGCATAGCCAGGAGTAAACCCTGAGAGTTACCGGGTATGGCCCCAAAACCAAAAATCTAAAAAAAAAAAGGCCCCAAACTTGATCAACTCAACTGAATACAGCACATTTTTTTCTTTAGCCAATAAAACAGACCCAACAGAATTATTCTCTTTTGTAGCAGAATTGGAAGAGCTTCTCTTGGAACAATGTGCAGCTTTCTCTGGCCCTTACTTCTACTGTCATCTAGCCCTATGTGATAACAGTATGCTCTAAGCATGGTTGATACCACTTCTAAGTTAACATTGTGCAGCATGACTTGCTTACCCTGTAACTGTTCTAACAGTCCTGTGTGGATCCCTGCAGCTGCAAAAAGAGCTAGCTACAGGTAGCAACTTGGGAGCCTGGGAGTGTGGAGTTGTGAGGATGAAAGAGGGAAGTGGGCCTTTGATTTTCCCAAAGAAAGTTGACGTGTTTGTGCAGATTTTTTTTAGAAGATGAGTAACATGGTTTCCAGCAGGAGCAGTATGTCATCTGGCTGCAGAATGTTGGTATCACTCCACTTCCCAACGGGGAAAGCAGTAAGAACAAACCAGCATGAGCCAAGTGCCTGCAGATATCTCGGCCTCAAAGGCACCCAATATGCCTGGCCCAGCTTTTGACACTAAGTTCTGAAATCCATCTGCTTGTAGAAGGAAATGTTCTCCTCTGCTTCTGTATGACCCTCCTGCTGAATCCAATTAATATTCCCCTTCCTAAAAGCCATTTGATGTTCTAGAAATATATGAGCCTTATTTTTTAACAAGCCTTTAAATTTTTTTTTAATGAGAAAGCCTCCACCTGCCAAGAATTCCTTTCCAAACTGGAACTCAGAAGCCACAGCAAAGTAAGTGTTGCTCTAAGACCAAAGCATGCCACCTCCCTGATTTGACTGGGCTGAAACAACTAGGCACCCAGTGGAAGTAGCCGATGGCAATGGCAAAGAAAATGTAGGACCTCCAGGCAAGACAAGTTTTAGAACCTGGGAGAAAGATGTGTAAATAGACTGGGAAAAAGCCTTGAATGATAAATATTCTTTCTCCTATGGCTTAGTGCTAGGAGGCAAAACAGATCTGCTCTAAGTCATTCAGCCTTAGAGCTCAGATCCCTTCAACCAAAGTCTGACTCCAGATCCCAGTTATGTTTTATTGTTGTTTTTTTTTGTTTTGTTTTTGAGCCCAAACTATCAGTGTTCAGGCTTGCTACAGGCTCTGTACTCAGGGAATACTTTTGGCATGCTTGGGGAACACTGTGGGGTCCAAATATTGAACCTAGGCCATCCTCTTGTAAGACAAATGCCCTATATGTTGTACTGTCATTCTGGCCAGAAATGCTTTTAAACAGATTTCGACACTGTAACTTGAGTGATATGGGGATTCCCCTTTGGGGTAAATGCTACAGAGTACCAGAACCTTGTATATCCCTATGACAACCTGCTCAAAACTGCATGCCCAGAAAACTCCATTCTAAAATGTTTAGCAGTTCTAGAAATTTGTAGTTCGTATTTAATGGGTATTTATCAAGGATAAAACACTGTAAAAGCACCTTAAAATTTAACTTTTTAATATATGATCTTTTAATAAACACAGCAGGGAAGATATAGTTATATCCATTTTCCAGAAAAATGAATGGAAACTTCAAAACATAATGTCACTTGTCCAAACTCAGTTGCTGTTAGGTTTTATGATATGAAATTTTTATTTTGTGGGTCCCAACTGATTATGTGTAGTTCAGAATCCTATAACAGATAGATTCCTGCCTAACTAATTTGTTATGGAATAGTTCATGGGGTGAAATTGGAGTCAACTGTTCTTAGTAACTGCTGGAAGACAGTGCCTCAGCTTAACAAAAAGTGAACTATTAGAAGTCTTTGTGATGGATATAAAATATAAGTACCTGTACATGCATCTCTACATGCTTCTAGAATGAACAGACAAAAGATGGTTGGGATTATTTCTAAATAGAATAGTAACTCAGCCCTTGGGGGAGTATATGCCATTCCTCTGCACTTCTTATTGTTTTTCAATTGATTCCTCCTTCTACTCTTTAACACTGCCCAGTTTTAGCATCCTGGTTCCTGTCCTGGGATTCACCCCAAGTTCATACCTCTCTTGTCATGACTTGTTTTGATCTAGCTCTTCCATTGTTTGGCCCTGGCCCAATCCAATCCCTCAGTTGCTCCGTGTGACTCATTCCTTCTCTTGGTTCTCACTCTCTCTGGGCCTATGTACTTTTGCTCTCAATTTAATCCCCTGGGGCTTCTGGCTCTTGCTCTCAAGCCTATCCCTGCTGGGGCAGTTCTTCTCCCTGGGGCTCACCTTGATGTTTCCTTCCTTCCAAGTTTTCACATCAGGCACAGTTCTATTCCAGACTCCACTTGATCTAACTTTCCTCCAATCCACTGTGTGGGCTGGGCACAACAGACTTTGAAGGTGCTGGTGATAAGTGTGGAGAAGGTGGGAAAGTTCGCTGCTTTGACTTGGTTCCCATGAGTAAAGAGTTCTTTAGAGACTGATTATCTCAAAGAGTGGGAACAGGTCATTAGAAGCTGATGGCTATGTTTCAGGGAAGAACAATGGCTATAGTTTTAGGGAATAAACAGTCATAATAAAATGGTATATAGTAGAGGGTAAATAGAGGGGGGGGGAAGTGTAGAATGGGATTAGGTTCTGTTTGTTACCAAAAGATGCACTTTAAAAGCTTAGTTCAAAGAAAGCAGTCAACTAGGCAAAAGAATGGAGCAGGTGAGGCCCCAAGAAGAAATATGAGAGGAGAAGGCTGATTTCCATAACAT
This sequence comes from Crocidura indochinensis, assembly GCA_004027635.1. Taxonomy (NCBI): domain Eukaryota; kingdom Metazoa; phylum Chordata; class Mammalia; order Eulipotyphla; family Soricidae; genus Crocidura; species Crocidura indochinensis. The sequence continues at coordinate 9,907 of PVKC010020349.1, forward strand.
CACTTAAAAGGGAAAATGTATTAGATCTGTTTTTCTAAACAACAGTGGTAACTGAAGGTGGGACAGAATGACATGCAGCAGAGTAAAACAACTACTTTTGGACCTTTCAAGCATTTGTCTTCAGCTATAGGGAGCAACTAAATCAAGGATGAGTAACATTAAATATTGGGGGGGGGGGATGTGATTCAATGGAACACTGGGGATCTAACCACAGTCTGTCCTAGGTTAGCGCATGCAAGGAAAACGCCCTACTGCTTACACCATTGGTCTGGCCCCCAGAATTCATTTTTTGCAACATGAAACGTATTTCCTTAACATCCTCAGTGATTTGCAACACAGTCTTTTCTGGATATATATCATAGTAAGTATTAAACAAGTATCATTATATTGATCCAAGACTCACCCAAGTGTTACTTAGGTCCCTTCATTAGAGAATCTTAGGTAGCAATGTCTAGAATTATTGTTTTTAGAATTATATCCTTCCTGGCATTATTTTGTTGCTCTAACTTCTTGAAACTATCTTTAGACTTGTGTTTATGCATGCTTCTTAAATGAAGTGTTCTTATTTAACTTGGGACAAGATCACTAATCTTTATGAAACTTAAGGAAAATCACATAGTGTTTTGATTGAGGTTTTTTTTAAGAATAAAATATATGCATTTTACATGAACTTTGTAAGGTATTTTGCCTCTTGTGGACTTTTGTGCTTGCTTTGATGTTTTTCCAAAGTGTTCAAGGGAGGTAAGTTATAGAATAGTCAAATCTGAAGTAATTGAGACATTATTGTAATCATGGGAAAGTAATCTATCACTTCAAATTAATCAGCCTGTGTGTCTGTGAGCTCCAGCCTCCAAATGGTATACATTCTCCAGATCAGTCCAGCCCATGGTTAATCCCTTTGCTGATTCTCTGAGGATTTATCTTTGATCTCGACCACACAGTTAGTAGTTTATAATATTCAGTAGATCCCTGGAATTCAGCAGAGATGTATTCAAGTTTTCCAGGCTGCATACTTATTAAACTATAATACTATCCCCCACAAAATGCAATAGAATTGATAGGAAATTTAAGTGTCCCTTTAGACCCCAAATTACTCTATAAACGTAGGACTTTGGTACTTATTAAAAAAAATAAAACCTGCCGGAGAGATAGATGGAGGTAAGGTGTTTGCCTTTCATGCAGAAGGACAGTGGTTCAAATCCCGGCATCCCATATGGTCCCCTGTGCCTGCTGGGGCGATTTCTGAGCATAGAGCCTAGAGTAACCCTTGAGCACTGCCGGGTGTGACCCAAAAACCAAAAAAAATAAAAAAAATAAAAAAATAAAATCTGGTTGGCCTTCTTCTTAGGACCATTTATTTCAAAAAATAATATTTTATTATTTCAACGTGAGTGCATGGATCCTATACAGAAGCAAGGCAAAGTTTAGTTTTGTGATGGGTGCTGCTAGTTACACAGCATTCTGGTATCCTGCTAAGCGATTCATTGCACATACAGGCTCACCTGAACAATTCAAGTTTGCATTTACAAAATTACAAAAGGCCACAACCAAGAGATTTGACCTTAAATGCCTAAGGCATCAGTAAATGATTGGAGAGGACTACATTCATAGTCATGCCTCATTGATGTTTCATTGTTGTCTATTCCAAACATAGTTTTTTGTATGCCTCTATTGTGACAAAAACATTGAGATTTTCATAAAAAAGCCATTTGATTCCCCGCCTCCAATTCACCCTTTCCTTTGTCTTTTCTTCCTTCCAGAGGTTGAAAATTGATTATCCTGGGTTGCTTGTAACTAGGAATCACATGATAGAGTCCTGGTCAATGAGACACATATAGAAGTCATATTTTAGGGAACTACATTTCCTCTATTCTACCAAAAACATGCCAAATGCTTCTCAAACATGAAAACCATACAAAGATGGCAAACAGATGGACAGAATCTCTGTCTCTGACAGCCTTTGGGTCTGCTAACCCTCTTTCTTATTTAATCCAGTGTTTTCAAGTTTTCTATTACTTGCAGCTGAATATATTCCTGACTGTTCATAGTTCTTACCATGTTTTATTTCCTAAAGGAGCATTAGCTGTGTTCTTTCACTCAGACACATTTCTTCCTGCTAAGCACATTTCATAGTCTTCTTTCCACAAGAATTATGAAAATAAATTTTGTAAAAACATTATGTAGTGCACACACATCATTTGGAAAAACAAGTGTCCTCTATTACTTTTTCTTGTTTTTTGAAAAAAAAAAAAAAGGTGGGAGGGTGTAATTTTTTAAAAAAGGAACCAATGGTAAATGTTAGTTGACCTTTAACTTAGTTCTAAGGGGAAAAATGAATACAACAGAAAAATGGTGAATTCACATTCCATTCAAAAGGATCTTTGGATGGTTGAAACTTGAGGTAATTATGCTGAGTGCAATAGGAAATGAAGTGAAAGACAATTACTGGGTGATTTCATACAAATGTGAAATACAAATGACTACAGCAAATGAACTGGTGAAAAACAGCAAAAGCAGCTCCTAGATTTGATGAACACTATATGTTTAGCAAGGGAGAATGGCCTGGGCAGGAAGAATGAGTAGAAAGGTTTATTGGATGATGGGCATATACTGAAATTCTCTTGAGGTAGGGTGATACCTGTGCATGTAGAGGGTTAAGTAGTACCCCTAAAATTTTGTTATATCATAAATTCTTGATAAGTCCTTTGGATAAACAAACAAATAATAGAGGAAAGGGGATATTTGGAATGAGAATATGAAATTGGCATGCCTTTTTTTCCCCAAAGAGAATTATGTTGGAATTTTCATGAAAAGCTAGAAGCACAGATATTTGTGTATGTCCTATTTTTACATATTTCTTGACAGAAAATTTATAAATTCTTAACACCCGTGAACCAGCAGTATGTAGGATCATCCATACAGGCATGCTTGGATGACTGGCTGCTTGCCAGTCTCTCTCATATCAGGGTCCAGCGGGAAGTGCATTAACACTGCACACTGGAGAATACCCAAAATGAACTCTGCTGACTTTTATGGTTAACATTTCATCTGTAAAATTTTCTTTCTCCAAGTCAAGTAGTCAATCTGAAATAAAGGCACATATTCTAGGCAGTTTTTCCCCTCTATAATCCTTAGTATGTACCTCCCTGTGAGTGTCTAGGGGATATATTGTGGATAATTTCAAAGAAACATAATATCCTTGTGCCCAAGTGGTACACATTTGTAGACTATTAACAGAAGGCACAGCACCACAGGAAACACAAAGCATGGAGGAAACAAAAAGAAATAGAAGAAATGGGGTGAGTGCCTGAGGTCCAGTGGAGGGATGTACACTCACATGACTAAGTACCTTTGAGAATTCTGACTCTGGATGGAGTGTATTACACTCACTGAAAATATGCATCCCGAGGGAAGAACTCAGTGTGTTGTTACTCAGAGATACTTTTATGCAGGATACCTTTATGAATCTGAAACTGGGTCTGAGGTAGAAGGCAGACCCCTTATGCTGGGGAAAAAGTAATTCCAAGTCAAACCACAGAGAACCTTTGAAGAACAAAAACTCATCCTCCCTTCCAAATATGAAACTTATACATCTTTTCTTGGATAGGGTAATAATTCCTCTCTTCACAAACTTTTTATTTGTATACAAATAGAGTGTTTTGAGACAGGTTAGGTGAAAATGAAAAGTATGACTGTGGAGAATATGTCAGATGTTTGTTCAACACTAAAGTAATTTCTATTATAATGAATGCATGCTTACAGAGCTGTGAAAATTTCCAGTAAGAAAGGAATTACTAAGGATCTTGGTGCAGTTAATAATTCAAGGATGTTATTGGAGCTGGGAAGTTTTAGATTGAATACTGTACCTCCATCGTCCAGCCAAGCACCCAAGGAATGTGGAACGAAAGCAAAGGGAGCCACACATCTTTAGAAAAATCCCCAAACTTGAACAACAACATGTGCTTGCTTGATTCCTCAAGTTTCAGCAGGCCAAGAGCCAAATTTTCGGAATTCATCTCATACCTGTGATGGCTTCCAAAATGAAGAGTTCTGGCTTTTGTTTGCTAGATATAAGTAGCCATGGATGAGATTATGACAAGAAGAGTAAATTGGGGTAAAAGCCAGAGCAGACAGGGCAGCTATTGGAAATCCAGAATGGAGCTGAGCTGACCTCATAGATAGCAAAGGCAAATCGAAAAATGTTTCTGAAGTTCTAATGGTTGCACAGCTGGGTTGTGAAGGGTCCCTAACAAATAGAAAGGGTCTATGCTTGCTCTCAAGCATCCTATTAAGCAGGTATTTTAAAATTAAGGAGATTCACCATGGAAACTATTATTTACAGCACATTTGACTTTGATCACATCTTGAATTAGCTGCCTACAGCTAGGACTGCCACTTAATCTTTTTGAACTACATTGCAGTGTCCTCATCCATAGTATGAGATCACCTCATTTTATCTCAGAGGGCTATTATGACAATTCAATGAGTTAAGGCAAAGAACTTCGTTATCCACATCTAAGATTATACACATCTAAGATTAGTCAATATCTCTGTCAATAGCAGTTTGCTCTTTGAAATAGAATAAATATATCAGAGGTAGTTCTTAGAAATAAACTGAATATTCAAATCAAAAACATCTGACCTAACTTATATCCTTTATTGGGTTGTGTGGAAGCATTCCTGATGAATGGGGGATCTTTGATTGTGCACCAAACAGGGTATGGCCTGACATGGTTTTCTATTTGGGGAGCCCAGTACTGCCTGTTTCTGGCTAACATGAAATATTCAATGTAATTGAGACCTGAATAAAGAAGGAAAGATTCCACCAGAATATCCAAACTATTGAACCTTAAGAATTTATAGGTAAGCAGTCTAGGAAAAATTATGAAGTAAAAACTTCATTTTATGGGAAAAAAATTCACTCCCACCACTGATGCTTCAATACTCTCAACAGAGAATGTTGGAATGAATAGCAACCCAGCAGTAATTGATCTGTGCATTTCCTCTTTTATATATTCTCCTGGCCCATTTTTAATATTCCACTTGTCCCAATATAGTCAATATCAGTGCAACTAAAGGTCCTACTGAGATCACATAAAAAGGATCAAGTAGGCTTTGCAGGGACAGAATTCTTCCCCAGAGTGTTTGGTTGCCATCTAGCAGAAGATACTTTCATTTTATCGGGAATAGAAGTAGAATAAGGAACCCAGAGAAATTTCTGAGACTTTTGCTAACTACTATTACGGTCCAGAATTTAAAACTTGAGGAACAAAGTACAATGTAAATTCTCCTTTAAGAAAGTGGAAGAGAGTGAACAAGAAGGGCATGTCCCTTGGGGTGGAGAAGCACATGAAACAAGTCATCTTATTTGAATCTGTGCCTCTCCTGCCACTCTGAGCTTTCTAGAAAACAATTATGTCAGAAAATTTCATTAATTTTATGTCTTTGGGTAATTCACTGGCTCTAATTGGTTTTGAGAGTGTAGTGATTGCAGAGCTGCTGTGGGTAAGCACACAAATGAAAACAACCTTTTCTCAGTATAATGACATATAATTGAATGATAACTCCAATTTTTAATAATCCCTGGAACATTAGTGCTCTGAGAGTGCAGCTATTGATAGCAGTAGCAAGAAAGTATGTTTCTTCAGTATGAATGAAGTACCATGATGATGCCAGTGAAGACACGACATAAAAAACAGTATGCACATTCTACTGTCTGCTGAGAGCTAGGTACTAGTCTAAATGTTTTTCATATTAACTCATTAAATCCTCATGACAACTCTACACTGGAGGCTCTCTTGTAATCTCCATTTTGCAAATGTGGAAACTCAGGCACATTTAAAAAATGGAAGAAAGTGGGCTAGAGAGATAATGGCACAAAACATTTGCCTTGTATATGGCTGATCTTGATTCAATCACAGGCATCACATAAATCCCCAAGCTCAGGAATCAGTGCTAGGAGTGAACCAGGCATAATCCATAATCACTATGGGATGTAGCCCCAATACCTCACCCCCCAAAATGGAGAGGGTAAGATGTATATACAATAAAGTCATTCAAAAAATCATGCCACCTCTCTGTAAGGTTCAGAATCTGGATGTGGTTTTCTGACCCATTTTCATAAATAGTTGAATTTTTATTGTACTTTCCTCCATACTTTCCCATACACATTCATGTGCTATACTGACCCATTTGAAATAAATTCCATCTAGCCAAAAGGAATGAGTATTTGCTGTTTCCTATGTTTCAACCTAATATTCCATGATACAGGACTTATTCCAACTTAATTAGGTTAATGAAGGCAAAAAGCACATTTTATATTCCTGGTCATATACATTAATTTAGAAAGAAAGCATCTGATCATTGTAATTCTATCAGGAGAAATCTTAGAGCTCTACTTTAGAACAATTAAATGGAAGATATTGTGCATGGGTGTAAGGACCAGATCTTTTAGAGCCATATCAATGAAACCTTTAAATAAAACCTATAGCAATATTATTATTACCCATTGTAAAGACATTAAAATTTAGATAATTTAGAAATAAAACTGATTAAAATAATTTTATGCCTACCAGAGCCAATACAACTATTAAGTGTAGAGCCAGGACCTTGTGTCAATCATACCTGATGACTGAGCTCTCTCTATTTTCACTTAAATGATCAGGCTCATTTTCAATTTAAAGCAACTGAGTTGGATTCTTATTTCCTCATTATGGTCCAGTGACTCTGGAGTGAAGGGAGAAAATAGAGACTTACCATTTAAAATTAACATGAATGACAGAGAAGAAATGGCCATTACCTTTTCCATATGGATTGTCTGGTTCTTTAGCCACTGAGCTACACAAGATAAGCCCACCTTCAGAACACAGCTTCCTTCCCTTTCATAAATGCAATGCTTTGAACTCCAGTGAGAACTGCATGAGTAGGCACAGTGAATGAAATCTGTGCTTTTTCTCTTTTCTGGGACCAATGTACATTCCTAAAGGATATTCGAGGAGCTTAGGTAGAAGAGCTGAAGATTATGGATGTTGAGGTGTCTGTTAGCTAGCAAGGGCTTTCTAGGGACAGCAAAGTAGAGAGTAGAATATCCTTTTCTATTTGTGAAATTACTTTGAAATTTATAGTAAGATATTTCTATGAAGTATTTTCCTACTAAAATTAGCAGTTGCCCACATTTTTTCCCTCCTCTTGACGTTGTGATTCAGAAGGACATCACCAGTGTACAAGTGCTTCAGAAGATGTAGATATAGTAGGTGGACCAACCCAATTCCATCTTTGTCTTTGTATTGCTTCCTAACAATATGAAACTCACCACAAAGAGTGATGAGTGCAGTTAGATAAATAACTACACTTACAAATACCATGACAATGTTAATGGGTGAGAGAAGTAGAATGTCTATCTCAAATACAGGCAAGGGGTGGGGAAGGAGGGAAATGGGGGTGGGAATGTTGCACTGCTAAAGGGCGGTGTTCTTTTTTGACTGTAACCTAACTACAATCATTTTTGTAATCCTGGTGCTTAAATAAAGATATTATTAAAAGGGAAAAAAAAAAGAACTCTATGACTGTTTAACAGTAAAATGTACAACCTCGAGAAGCCCTTAATATGAACTAAAGCCAAAGTCAAGTTCCAAGATGAAAGTAGTTTTGTATCATTTGCTTAAAGGCATTGTTTACCTGTTAACTGATGATAGATCATTCAAGGAATATAGAGATTATCTAGTTAATGGAAATATGAGACTATTCATTGACCATAGATTTAATTATAGACTCAAGGACCTTAGAATATGAAGGGAAGCCTTTCAGTGCCATGCATTCAAAATGGGAATAATTCCCAGAGATATATGTGTCATGGTTAAGAAAAAATATCTCTGGAATTTATGGAAATGAATTCATTTACAGAGATTCAGAGCTCAGCAGTTTGAGTCTTGGAGCTGAGGAGTAATAAGAAAGAGACTTTGAGATGTTGGTTTCCATTCTCACTTTTTAATGAGACTGCCCACAGCTCCCAAGGCATTTGATTTTTTTATGCAGTTGGCAGTACCAGTACCCAAATTATCAGGCTCCAAATTGTAAGATGACACCCAGCTATCAACTCCAAACAAAGGTGTTCCCAATCTTCCTCTTTCCTGTAAACCTTTCTTTTGGTATGTAAAAGTCTACCTGAATCACTTGACCTTCTCTCTCCTGGTATTGGGAATTGATTTAAATAAAGAAGAAGGAGTTCTGACTTTTGGCTGAGGCAGAGAATCTGAGCCAAAAGGCCACCGACGCCATCATCATCATTTCCTAACTGGCTTGGTGTATTATTTCTTTGCTGCTACCATGCTTCTTCAGAGCAAGCTGTGTGGGATTTAGAAATAGGGTGCAGATGGTGATTTCACAACTCGTGAATTTTTATTTTACACCGAAGCACATGACTTTTCTGTCTGTTCCCTCTTTAGGACATCTTCTCTTAGGATTACAGGCTGAAGACATTGTCACTCTTTTTGGAAGGTACACATGTAGGATCTGAGAAAGAATGACGTAAGAACAGAGCAGGTCAAAGGTAATCTAGTCTGTAGAGCAGTTTGTAAACATACTATGGCATTAATAACCCAGGCAGTTACTACTAAAGAAAATTCTAGAACCTTTTGGGTTCCATGAAGAAAAGTTAGGCACTTGTCTTCCCTATGATGTAAATGTACCTATGTATGGAGAAAGGGCTCTCCTTATAGAACACACACACACACACACACACACACACACACACACACAAAAAA
>PVKC010020350.1:0-18658 GCA_004027635.1 Crocidura indochinensis
TAAATTTACAGCTCTAAGATCCATCAAAAGTCTCCATTTACCGGATTTCTTTTTTATAGTGAATATAGGTGAATTCCATTGAGAAAAAGATGGTTCAATATGTCCTAAACTTAGCTGTTCCTCCACTAATTCTGTCAGCACCTTTAATTTATCAGTTTTAAGGGGCCACTGACCTGTCCAAATTGGTTCATCAGATTTCTATTTTATTTTTATTGGTGCTGGCGCCTTTATGGTAGTGGCTCCTACTAAAAATTTTGAGTTTTTAAATCAAAAAAGGTTTGGGCTCTTCTGGAGCTAGTGGGATGTGGAATTCTGCTTTCCACTGTTTGTGAAGGTCACGGCCCCAAAGGGATGGGGAAAATGGGCCCACATGAGGTCTAATTATAGCTTTTTGATTTTCTGGACCGTAAAATATCATAGTCCTCGTACTCAATAGACAGGAGCTCAGACCTCCTATTCCTTCTAATGAGTACGGGATTTCCTGAAGAGGCCAATTTCTTGGCCATTCTTTATCAGAAATTACGGTAATCTGAGCCCCCGTATCTATCATGCCATCAAAGGGTTTCCCTTCCAAGTGAAGTTTGATCATTGGGTGTTCATCTTTAAATTTAGTAACCAGAGCCACAACTGGGTTTTGAGCAGCACCCGGATCTGTGCTTCCAAAACCTCCAATTCTAGTCTTATCTGAAGTCCTAAATTTGACTTAAGGCACTATTACTATCTGGGCAATCGCTTCTCCTTTTTTAAAGGTCCATGTGACTGGTACGGTAATAACTACAATGATTTCTCCCATAGAATCTGAGTCAATGACACCCTTTATGTTGAGGGAACTTCTGCCAAGAATCAAACCCATAGTATCTGGGGGTGGCGGCCCCAGAATGCCAGTTTCTAACATGTAAGGGCATGCCCCAGGGTAAATTGTAGTCTCCTCTGGGCATACTATGTCTAATCCGGCACTCCCTGATGTTGAGTGGATTAAATCCCTCATGTTGATGAATTTTCTTGGGCTGGGCTCGGAAGGATTATTGTCTGTGAACTTTGCCCCTGATTTTCTAGGGCCTGGGGAAAGGTCCTGTGGGCGTTTCCCTGCATCTGGTATTTTTGCCCTTGAGAGACTGAATTTAGAAAAAAATGGCAATTTCTTTTGATATGCCCTTGCTTTCCACAATGGTAGCAGGTGATTTGTCTCCTGGGAATTGTGTTGAAACCTCTATTTTGGTTGTTATTAAAGAGGTTTCCGGATCTGCAATCTTTTGCCCAATGGCGACCCTTTTTGCATTTTGGGCAAAGACCTGGTTTACGAAAAGTGCCCTGTCCCCTAGGGGAGTAAGGCCTCATTCCCTTAGCAACTGGGAAGGTTTGTACTGAATCTAAGTGAGATGGGGGTTGAGGTTCCTCATAAACATTCCGACAGGCATAAAGATAATCATTAAAATCTACGTTTTCACTTAACGTATTCAATATTAATCTACAGGCCGGATTTGCATTATGATAAGCCCATGATTTTACTAGGTAGTTTCTCATTACCTCATCTTCGAAATGTAACTTCACAGCATCTTTAATCTTACCTAAAAACTCTGCATATGACTTATAAGGACCTTGAGTAATTTTTAAAAAGTTTCCTCTTCCAATGTTGTTAGAATGAATTTTTAACCATGCTGATAATGCAATCTCCCTAATTAAATCTAAAATTTCTTTAGGTAAAGCTGCTTGTACCTGAATATTTGCAAATTGATTTTCTGCCATCAGTAATTCATATGATAGAGTAACACCTGCCACGTGTTCTTTCATACCATCCGGGCTATATAATTTGGATTTTACTCCTTCCGAATAATACATTTCCCAATCAGTTCTCTGTTTAGGTGACAGGCATATTTCAGCGATTTTCTTAAAATCATGTAAAGTCCAAGATGAATTATGACTCCAAAATCTTAGTAACCCCACGCTGTATGGCGCTTTAGGCCCATACTCTTTACATGCTTTTTTGAACTGATCTAATTCTTCCACATAGTTATAAATATTTACCCCATGTAAAGAGGATGAGGCCCGATTAGCAAAATTACTTTGAATAAAGCTCTGAGGCCACGCGTGTGTTTCATCATCTGAACCTGCACTGTAATGTGATTCATTTTGTGAATAGAACGAGACCTCACTTCTGGAGTTAGCACCGGAGGTTGGTCATTATCTGAGTCATCACCTTCTTGCAATCCACTAGATTTCCTAACTATTTTTCTTCCAACAATAATTCCTATATTACTATTGGTGGGGCTGGCTTTGTTATCTATTTTGGTTTTAGCCTCACCATTTCGACACTTTCTATTTTCTAAATACAAGCCAATAGCTATGCTCATAGTAACAACTTGAGCCAACACAGAAATTATACAAAATATGACAGCTGGGGACAATGCAATATTCCTTTGAAATATATACCATCACCCTACTGCAGTGATTGCTCTTAGATCAAAACCAATTAGTTTTAAACATAATGGAATAACATGATTGGATAATAGAGAACCAATGCGTAAGCAAAAGGGTGGCAGAATCCATAGGACTAACCACAGAAACCATTTTATGGTCAACTGTGGAAATTTCCAATAAAGTATTCACTTACAGTTAGTGAGGGTTCAGTTTCAGCTTGTTCGGGCGCCATTATGTAGAAATCCGTTCCCAGGAGAGGTTCACAGATGGAGGAAGGGAAGATGAGGTCTCTCCCCTCCAGCTCGGAAAACACATCTACCACCCAGTAACCAGTGGTTCTGAGATGAATTGGCGGGTAAACAGCTCTTGGAGAGTCAGACTTGTGGAAATATCAGCTTTATTCGGTGGAAAGAACTGAGGTCCAATGACTCAGCATCAGTTCCAACAAAAAGCCCCTTGCCTTCCACAGACCCTTGTTTTATCCCCAAGAATCAGGTAACACCCTAGGGTAGGGGCAGAATGCCAGGTCACACCATAGGGTAGAGTCAGTAACATACTGATCCCAAGAAATGTTTACATATACAACAATTCTTCCAGGTTACACCCTAGGGTAGGGTCCAATCACTGATCAGGGTAGGGTCAGAGATGTTTATACATAACAATTCCAGATCATGATAAGATTAGAAATGTTTACATACGCAAAAATCTGGCATTTGCTCAATCACATTTTTGCAAAGTTTAAGTGCAAGCTTACAGGGTTAACATGACCAGGTCAGAACCATGTCAGAACAGAAAGAAAGTTAAACTGTAACTGGATCTACAAGTTCCCAGAATTGTGAAAGAGGGTAGGTGATCAGGTCAGTAAGGAAACTCAGGGGAAATTTTTCCTTTACAATAGAATCCCTAAGAAGTGATAGGACAGAGTCCAGAGTAGTAATGCAGCAGTTACGGCACTTGCCTTGCACATGACCAACTAGAGTTCCATCCTAACATCCCAAATGGGCTCCTGAGACCCACCAGGAGTAATTCCTGAGTTCACACCCAGGAGTAATCCCTAAGAATCACTAGGCATGTTTGCAAAAGGAAGTCAATCTCATTGGTGCTCAGAGGACTAGGTCTTTCTGAGTATTATCCCACAGTCAACTACATGCAAGATATGCACCTTTTTTGTTTTGTTTTTTTGTTTTTTTTTGTTTTGTTTTATTTTGTTTTAGTTTGGTTTTGGTTCACACCTGGTGATGCTCAGAGTTTACTCCTGGCTCTGCACTCAGAAATCGTTCCTGGCTTAGGGGACCACATGGGATGCTGGGTTTTCAAACCGAGGTCCATCCTGGATCAGTCACGTGCAAGGCAAATGCTCTACTGCTGTGCCACTGCTCTGGCCCAAGATAGGCACCTTAACTCTTGTGCAGTATAAACAAAATGGCTTTCAACAGACACAAAGGAGAGAAACAAATGGTCAAGCAGCACGCAATAGGAATTCACATCACAAGTTATCTGGATAACACTAACTTTAACAAGAAAAGCACTACTTCACCTCTCTAAAGTTGTTAAAATTGAAAAATCAATGACAACAATAGGATTGGAGATATATAGTACAGCAGGTAAACACTTGCCTTGCATGCAGTCTATTATGTTTGATCTCTACATATGGTTCATGAGCATCGCCAAAAAAGATACTTGAGCACAGAACCAGACATAAGCCCTGAGCACAGACTGATTTGATACCAAAATAAAACAACAACAACAAAAAAACAACAAAAAGAATTATAAAAATAAGAAAATAGATTTTTAGATCTTGTAGAGGGTATATAAAATGGCACGGCCATTTGGAAGACTGGTAGCTTTTCTATATAAATATATAGTTTCCTTTTAAACACAAGATTGCAAGTTTAAGACAATGGAAATATTGGTCCACAGAGACTACACCAATGTTCATGACAACTTCACACACAATGTCCCCAAATTAGAACTAATGCAAATATCCTTAAGATCTGATAACCAGATGACTATGTTTTTATACTGTGGGATACTACACAATAATGGAAAAAGAATTACGACCTGATATACACAGCATAGGTGGATCTATACTAAACAATGAAAGTTAACAAATACACAAAGAAAGAAGTGTACTGCCTAACTCCATCCTCAAAACAGACAAAAAAGCTCTCTATGGAAAGAAATCAAAACAATGGCTGGTTTCGGGGGTGGAGGCTGTAGTATTTTGAAAGAGTCACAGAAGGAATTTATGAGGTTAAGGAAAATTACATACTCTGTGTACTTAGTGTTTGTGTGTTTTATTACATATAAAACTTTAGCTTTAAATTATTTAACATAAACAGGACAATTCAACGTTTTGATACCTCTCTTATTCTCTTTTCTGCCACTCAGTCTACACCTGTCTCAACTCCTTGCCATTCTGCATCTTTTGTATCTACTCTTCCAGAAAACAACTCATGTAAGTAAATAATATTTTATCTCTCATCCTCATCTCATCTTTCATATACACGTAATTGAAGTCTGTATTCAAGTATGGGTATTATATTAAAGTGGCACACTCCTCCTCTATATACAAAAAGGATACTCTGGTATTCTGTTATGTTTGGCTTGATCCTTCTGCATTCATCACCATTAGACTTTGAGGTTTGACTTTTTGTTTTGCTGCAATCCTTCTGTGGCAAGTGTTCAGGATCCCCAAAGGTGGACTGGTGGAGTCGGCAAGGAAGAGAGACACAAGGAGAGCTAATTGTAGGAATAACTTCCTTTGTATTTCTTAAAGCTCCTATCTTTTGTATGCTATATTTAGGAAAATATAGCAAAAGGAAAGTTTTAAGACATAATTTCATATACAGATGAAATGAAATGCGGAACAAATGACTTAATAAACTATCAACACATTTTAGAATTAGAACAGACCACAGAGATAATCTAATAGAGACATCTTGCAAAAAATACTGTTTGCATTTATTATCCTTTTATCATTATGCCATCAATGTTCTTACAGTTGATTGCTTCATATCCAGCTGTGAATCTCATCAACAATATTATCCAAACTCCCAGAAATAAAAATGTGCACTTCTTGAATTTTTTTTTCAGTTAACTCAGTGAACAAATACATTTATTCAGTATGTGAGGTACAAACAAAGAACTAATGTTCTTATGGGACCCCTGCTCTTATGGAATGTAGAGTCCCTACATAGATTTTAACCAGATGAACAAATAAAGAGAAAATCCTAGTTAGAGCGAGGTAAAGAAAAAAAATTCTCAACAGTGAATGAGAGAAATAGAATGCCTATCTCTAATATAGGCAAGGGTGGGGGAGGAGGGAGTTGGAAGCATTGGTGGTGATAAAGTTGCACTGGTGAAAGGGGGTGTTCTTTTTTTTTTTACATATAAGTAAAACCCAACTACAAACATGCTTTCTCCATACTACCCAAGCACAAAATAAATAAATAAATAAATAAATATAAATAAGAAATGATGCTCCAGAGCATAGTTGAGAACAATACAATACAGTATATTTTATTAGTATTCTTTTTTTTTTATTCTGTTTGTTTTCACTGGTGTTCCTCAAGGGGATGCTTCCAGCAATATTCAGTGGTCACGGGGAGCTGGGAACTCAATCTGGGCCTCTTGCATGCTCTCCACAGTCATTGAAATAAAGTATGCATTATCTGCTTTCCTAAGGGAAAAAAATCAGTCTGTCATTTGAGTACTAAGGAAAAAACACTCAAGAGGTAGATGTGAGAACACACAAAATCCCTAAGAGATCAGCACGTTGGAGAAATGTGTGTCCAGAAGATTTGGCATTAGAGGAGATGACAGAGGAAGCTGTGGTTAAAACCACTAACTTCAGCTATATTCCAATATAAATATTTTAGTCAGAGACATGACATGAACAGATTTATGTTGCAAAACACATCTTACTTGTATATGAGAAAGTGCACATGGGAGGTCAAATAAAAGAAGCAGTGGACCTGCTTGTTCAATTGGTCTAGTCCTCAGGTAGGGGTAGGGGCTTCTGCTCACAAGTGAGACTTCTCAATAGGGGCAACAATGACTCAGCATATAGCCAGGAGATACTTTTGTTCTCAAACTTGGAAACTGGGGTTCTTTTAGAATCCTAGGTTAGGCAGAGACCAAACAATTAGATTTTGGGGTGGCTGATAAACAACCAAACAATGACAGGACATACTTGGGAACAGACTCAAATTTATCAGTGCCAAGGTTGAGGAACAGGGCAAAAAAATAAGTGGGTTATTGTACTAATTATTCAGTGATAGAAAGAGAAGTTTCTATAGATTCAATGGGGAAAAAAAAAAAAACAGAAAAAGGCAGAAATCCAAAATCACTCCTTATTTTTATGCTTAACTGTTTCTTTTTATTATTTATTTATTTTTGGTTTTAGGGCCACACTCAGCAATATTCAGGGCTTACTCCTACTTCTGCACTCAAGAATTATGACTGGCAATACTTAGGATTCTAGGCATCAACTCTATGTCAAACCAGTAGTATGAAGAGCAAGTGCCCTTCCCACTGTACTCTAGCTCCTCTGTTTGAATTTCTCTGTTTGCCATTTCTCAATGCCATCTCATCAATAATGAGATGAAAATTTTATTAAAAGAGATAATAGATCCCAGGCCGAAGGCCTTCTCCCTAGCTTGGGGGATGCTGGGAGGCTTGCCAGGCCCCCAGTCTTCCCCTCCTTTTCCCCCAGACTCCAGACCTTTCCTGGGTGCCGGCTCAGGTGGCCAGAAAGGTGGGTACTGGGAGTACTCTAAAGGGGTCCCTAGGCTTTCCCCAAAAAATTTTTTATTAAAAGGGGAGATAAAACCAAGAATACTATTTTTACCACACTGAATGCCAGATGCTTATTTGATATCCATTAAAAGTAGACAACAAGGAAATGTCTGTTCATTTCTTATCCCCAAATTATGATGGGATTACATGTTCTTTTCTGATTAACTTCTGTCAGTACCTTGTACATCTTAGATGGGTATTGTGTGAAAAGTTTCTCCCATTCTGTGGGTGACTTTTTTTTTAACCTAGTCTCTGTTTCCTTTGAAGTGCAGAAGCTTCTCAATTTGAAATAATCCCATTTGTTTATCTCTGCTTCCACTTCTTAGACAGTGGTGTTTCTTCTTTGAAGATGCTTTTAGTATCAATGTGATAGAGTGTTTTACCTATGTGTTCTCTATATACCTTATAGTTCCTGATCTGATACCAAGGTCTTTAAGAATTTTGATTTGACCTTTGTGCATGGTATTAGAGTTCTGACTTTGCTTATGATTGACCAGTTGTCCGAACATCATTTCATTTCCTTAAAGAAGAACTAAAGAAGGCCAAATGAAACGTGAAAAATGTTCCACATCACTTATCATCAGGGAGATGCAAATCAAAACAACAATGAAATATCATCTGACTTCTCAAATATGAGTACACATCACAAAGAGCAAGAACAACCACTGGATGTGGGGATAAAGGAGCTCTCACTGCTGGTCAGAACGCTGTTTAGTCCAGCCTTTCTGAAAAACAATATGAATATTCCTTTAAAAAAAACTGGACACTGAGCTCCCATATGAGCCAGCAATACCACTCCTAAGGATATATCCTAGGAACATAAAAACACAATACAGTAATGCCCTCTGTACTCTAACATTCATAACTGCACTATTTACAATAGTCAGAATTTGGGAATAACCCAAATGTCTGATAACAAATGATTGGCTAAAGAAAAGGTGGTATGTCTATACAGTGGAATACTATGTAGCTGATAGAAAAAAATGAAGTCACAAAATTTGCTTATTCATGGATAGATATGAAGACAATTATGCTGAGTGAAATAAGTCAGAAGGAGAGAGCTAGATACAGAATAGTATCACTCATCTATTTGATTTAAGAAAAATAAAAGACAGTATTATAATAATAATAATAATAATAATAATACCTAGAGAAAATAAGATAAGGGCTGGACAGAGACTGGCACACATCACAAAGAAAAAGAATAATAAGTCCTGGCTGGGATGAGGAGAGAAAGAAATTCTCATTCACTACTGTTGGAAATGCCATCTAGTTCAACTTTTATGGAAAACAATATGGAGATTCCTCAAAAGACTGGAAATTATTATCCAGCTATAACACTCATAAGGATATATCCTAGGAATATAAAAACATATATATAATACAAAAATGCCTTCTGCAAAAAAATATGCCTTCTGCACACCTATATTCATTGCAACACTATTTACAATAGCCAGAATCTGGAAACAACCCATATGCCTGACAACAGATTAATGGCTAAAGAAACTGTGGTACATATAAACAATGAAACACAATATAGCCATCAGGAATAATAAAATCATGAAATTTTCTTATACATTAATGGGCATGGAAACTATTATGCTGAGTGAAATAAGTCAGAGGGAAAGAGATAGACACAGAATAGTCTCACTCATCTATAGGTCCCAGAGACAATAGAGATGAGGTCTCGGAGGACCAGACCACGATATGAAACTTACCACAAAGAGTGATAAGTGCAGTTAAAGAAATAACTATAGTAAGAACTATCATGGCAATGGTAATGAGATAGAGAAGTAGAATGCCTGTCTAGTAGACAGGCAGGGGGTGGAGTAGGAGGGAGAAGGGGGGCATTGGTGGTGGGAATGTTGCACTGGTTAAGGGGGGTGTTCTTTATATGACTGAAACCTAACTACAAACATGTTTGTAATCATGGTGCTTAAATAAACATTATTTAAAAAAATAAAATAAATAAAGATAAGGGTTGGAAGTAAAAGCCATTGATAACAAACTTATCACAAAAAGTGGTAAGTGCAATTAGAGAAATAACTACAGGAACAACTACTAAGACAATGATAAAGAGAGAGATACAATGTCTGTCTAGAAGACCGATGGGATGGGGGAGGAGGGAAAGGTGAGACAATGGTGGCATGAAAGCTGCATTGGTGAAGGAGATGTATATTTTATGGCTTAAACCCAACTATGAACATGTTTATAACTTTGGTGCTTATATAGATAAATATTTAAAGCATTAAAATATTAAATTAAATATTTAAATATTAAATTATTAAACATATTAAAATTTGGTGCTTAAATTAATAAATTATATATAATAAATTAATTAATTAAATAAAAGTGAACAATGAGTATGTACATAATTGAATATGTGATTCTGTACCTCCCACCCCAGAGAAGATCATTATATAAATAATAAGAAACGTTAATATTGAACAAAGGAGGAAAAAGAATAGTAAACACAAACATTTTTTGGAGAGCCACACCCAGTGGTCCTCAGGGGTTACTCCTAGCTATGTATTCAGAAGTTGCTCTTGACTTGGGGACCATAGGAATGCCCTGGATTGAACCCAGGTCTCTCCTGGGTCAACCGTGGGCAAGGCAAACACCCTACCACTGCGCTATTGCTTCAGCTCCAGTAAACACAAACATATATTTTTAAAAAAGCTAACCGAGGTTTGGAGCTATAACACAGCTGTAGGGCATTTGCCTTGCACGCAGCCAACAGAGGACGGACACTGGTTTGAATTCTGACACCCTATATGGTCCGGGGAGCCTGCCAGGAGCCTGCCAGGAGCCTGCCAGGAGCAACTTCTGATCGCAGAGCCAGGAGTAACTCCTGAGCTCTGCTGGGTGTGGTTCTCCCCCCACCAAAAAAAAAGACTAACCAACCCTGAACACGCATTTTTGGCTGTGAAGAAATAGAGCATTACCATTGTACCAAGCCAAATGATATTGCATTAAATTACTTTGGAGAGTCAGGGATTTTATCTGACCTAATCTATTTAATAAAGAAAGAAAATGTGGCCAAAACTGTAACTACTTTGATGTATCAAATGTGCAGAAAATGAGCAGAGAGATCATGGTAATATAAAGGTTCCTGTGAAATGACAAAATCAACGTTAGTAGAACATGTCGGATAAACACTTGGTTTAAGTGAGTTCAAAGAAAACTGGTACAGAGAAATATTAGTCAATCAATTGTTTAGATTATATGGTCCCCCATGCCTGCCAAGAGCGACTTCTGAGTGAATAGCCAGGAGTAACCCCTGAGCGTCACCCTGAGCCAAAAAAAAAAAAAAAAAAAAAAAAAAAAAAAAAAAAAAGAAGAAAATGAAGTTGAGAAAATTTCTCTAAAGACAGAAAATGATAGAAATATTAGATTAAAAGAAGAAAAAAAGAAAAAGGTAAAAGAATAAAAAAGAAATATTAGATTGCTATTTACACTGTTGAGAAGCAATTGTATGAAAGACAGATTTACTGTGACTAGGTCTAAAGGGTCACTGAAGAGTTCAGTCCTTAACAAGGATGGAAGCTATAGCATTATATAAGATTGGACTTCAGAATCAGAGAGACACCCTTATTATATAGATTAGAAAAGGAAAAACCTTAGAGGCAAGGATGCTGGCAGATTAATATCTGTAGAATGAGAAAATAAGAGAGCATAGATATAAAATATGAAAATGCTTTTTGTCTCAAGCTGGATGGAACCATGCTAAAAGAAAAGGCAATTATTGGATGATCTCAAATATGTCATATAAAGTAGTAAATAAAAGAAATATTGGGGCCCGGGAGATAGCATGGAGGTAAGACATTTGCCTTTCATGCAAAAGGTCATCGGTTCAAATCCCGGTGCCCCATATGGTCCCCCGTGCCTGCCAGGAGCAATTTCTGAGCATGGAGCCAGGAGTAACCCCTGAGCACTTCTGGGTGTGACCCAAAAACCAAAAAAAAGAAAAAAAAAAAGAAATAGACAATGATCAGTTGGAAAAAAACTTTAGACTAAACACAGAACTGAGGGGAGAGGACATGAAGGGTCCTGTGGATGTGGTGGAAGGATATTGGCACCTTGTGTTTATGGGAAAGAAACATTGAGCACCCCAAGGCCAGGGTGATAGTACAGCGAATTGGGTTCTTGATTTGCATGTGCAAACCAGGGTTTGATCCCAACATCCTATATGGTTCATCAAGCTTATCCAGGAGTAATTCCTGAGTGCAGAGCCAGAAATAATCCCTGAACATCTCCATGTGTGGTCCCCAAGCCAATAAAAAAAACAAAAAGCCCCATTGAACCCCTATAATTATAAACATTTACACTCTTGTAAGCCAATTTAAGCTTATTAAAAATAAATTTAAGAAAACAAGGGTGTTATCTAATTGTATTTTATTTGTTATATATAACAAGTTTAATTTTTATATACTGAAAAAATGTAGCCACATTTCTATTTTAATACATTTACCTGCTATGATCATCCATTTAAGGTAGAATAGTGTTTATGATTCATTAGATTTTATATTTAAGATTTTCCAAACATCTATTCAGGAATTTTCTGTCTCAATGCTAAGCTTGATTTAGTTTTTAATTCAAAAGACTCCTAGATTGAACAGGGAAAGCAAAATTATAAACTATTTCCTAAACCCAGGCTTTCCATCATTTCCACTATTTATTTTAAGAACTTGAAATAATGTAACCTCAGTCAGTAACACTCACTCATCACCATGTGCCTGACTTTAGTGCTTCTACTCTGATCTCTGGTTAGTGTGGAATTCAGCCACACTTTAGCCGATTCAGAGGCATGGACCCCTCAATAACATACTTTTGTGATGTGCCTCTGTTGGAAAAGTCAGTTAAAGTGCATCAGAAAGTCAGTAGAGCTTTCCATGTAAGTACATCTTACATCCCTATCTTCATTCTGGAAATACTGAAGGATGCATCCTTCTCCTCCCCACAATGATATCAGGCTTCAGAGCCTTCCCTTCATTCCAAGTTCTGTTCGGCAATTATCTCCACCCCTCTTCCACAAGAACTGTTCCTCATCCTGGGATGTTTCTCATCAAACTTAATTTCCTTATTTCTCTTTGTGCTTTTGCTACCAGTAAGAGTCACACACACACACTTGGTGTAGTGCCTGTGTGAGGTTGTACATGTTAACTTGGTATTTGCTATAGAAGAAAGTTATCAACTCTCACAAGGCTAGCCTGACTTAGCTTCCCCTTTGTTGAGCTCAGTGAAGGCAGCAAGTGATGGGAGCTACCCAGTACCACTTTGTAAATGATGCTAGTGATGTCATATTCCAAGATGTAGAAGTCACTGGTGAGGTCAGATGCCAGGCAAGTAGAGCACTCTCAAAGAAACATCCACTTCAGAGGAGCAACTCTATTTATTGTAGATAGGAAAGGGATATTTATAATAGAAATGAGTAGAGTGTGGACTCGATGTGAGAGGGGATTAAAACAAGGTGTGTGCTTCTGTGTTTAGGGAAGACAGGGTAAAAGGATCAAGGAAAGCAGGGTGTGTGTTCTGGGTGTTAAAACAGGATGTTCCACAGTGAAGGCCTTGTGATTATTCCACTTTGGGGACACACCCCTGGCTTTTCTAGGCAGTCCTATCCCCAGTTTACATTACAATCTCTTATTTTCTTACATTTTACATTCCACAAATGAAAAGTGTTAGTGATTTCTTATTGTCTCCTTTTTGGAGCTTGAACTTTGCAAAATTATGATTCCTGGAGCTAGCATAATAGTCCAAAGAGTAGGGTTCTTGCTTTGTAAGCAGCTGACCAGGGTTTGATCTTCAGCATCCCCTATAGTCTGTGAAGCCCAACAAAAATTAGTCCAGAATACAGACCAAGAGTAACCCTGAGAAGCCTCAGCCCCCCCAAAACACTTTTAAAAAGCTATGATTTTTATCACTAATTTTGCTTCGGTTCCAGTGCTTATTCTCTGCAGAATTGTTCTATCACTTTGTTTTGTTAGAAAATGGATATTTTTTCTTTTCTTTTTATCACCACTAAATTTCTTTTTAGGAATGATAGTACAAACCTTCATTTTTTTTGTTTGTTTGGTTGTTGGGCCACACCCAGTAGTGTTCAGAGGTTACTCCTGGCTCTGCACAAAAATCACTCCTGGCAGGTTTGGGGAATCATATGGGATGCTTGGGATCTTACAAGGGTCAGCCAAGTGCAAGGCAAACACCCTTCTCAATGTGCTATTAGTCTGGCCACACCAATCTTCATATGTTACCTCCAAACAAGGTATTCCTGGATTTGTAAGGATTAGAGGGTAAGGAAGACATTTGGGGATGAAATAGACGAATAAACAGAGTACACATTTTAAAAATTTCCCTAAGCATTCTCAAAATAAAATAAATAATTATATATTTGATCAACAAGATTCCTAAACAATTAAATTTGACTTCACTACTTTGAGGTACTATTTATTATTTACTCATTTTTACTTTTTACTCATATTTACTTTCACCTGATCCAAGTACTTTACATTCATGATTCAAATAGCACAAAATGTGGTTTATTTATATATTTCCATCCCTTATACCCATACACAGTTTATTAACAAAATAAAGTTAGGGACGTTATAGTTGCAGCAGAGTCTTGGAGGCTAGGTAGGAGTTGGTTTAATTAATTATAAAGGTCCTTAGTCATATAGGAGATCATCTTTTTTGCATGGTTTTCTTGTTAGTTTTTAGACAATTTTAATACCTGTGTTTTGTTTCTTTGGTTATTATTTTTTGGTCTGGTTTTAGTACTTATTTTTTGTTTGGGAGGTACATTCAGTAGTGCTTGGGGGTTATTTCTGGCTCTATATCAGAAGTCACTCCTGATGGTCTCAGGAGACTATATGGGATGCTAGGAATTGAACTCCAATCAATCACATAGAAAACAAACACCCTACCCTCTGTGTTATTTCTCCAGGCTAGCTACAGGGTTTTAATAAAAACTCAGAAGGTCTTTCTACCTGAATTCTATATAGATTGTTTACTGAAGCATCAGAAGTGGGTTTTAGAGCCCCTATAAAGACTGCATGGGGGTCTCCATGTTTTCTCTGATCATGGATAGAACATGTCATCAGATCACATATCTCTCCATTTGCTTCATCAGAATAAGGTTTCTCTCTGGAACCCCTTCATCGAACAGACACAATCAATTCACTGAAAGTACATGTGACTAGTCCTTGAGTTGTACAATTCTCTGTACTTCAGTATGTGAACTGGTCATTTTCTAGGAACATTTACAGCAAACATGTGAATACTGATAAATGTGTTCCAAACAAATTGCTAAGGACTTAGCATTCCTGTGGTTGCTGCAAATGACCACAAATTTGCAATGGGACTTAAAGCAATCAGAGTTTCCTTCCTCATATTCCTACAAGCCAAAATCATACACCAGTATCACAGGGCTGAAATGAAGATGCCTACAGACCCTAGGCCCTCTATAGAATGGAGAGGAGATTGCTCTTGATTTAGGATTTAAGGCTTTGTACAGACCTTCACTTGTGGTCATATTGTTCAATTCTCTGCCTCCACCATCACATCACTATCCCGTATGTTTCTGTGGTTAGATCTCCCTCTTCCTTGGTGCTGGTGGAGGTGCATGTAGTGCTAAAGATTGAACTAAAGACCCTTCACATACTAAGCAGATGTTCCTTTGCTTAATTTTTCTCTCCAGCACTCCATCTCCTCTTAGACAAAGACATTTAGTGTCCAATTATATAATTTCCTATCTCAAGATGGCATGGCGGGGGAAGTGGAGGGAATGTTGAAGTAAATGTTCAACTCATTTAAGTCTTCTGTTCTCGTAAGCTAACACTTACATCTCCAAAGACTAGAGCCAGAATCCTATCTCAAGATGGCATGGTGGGGGAAGTGGAGGGAATGTTGAAGTAAATGTTCAACTCATTTAAGTCTTCTGTTCTCGTAAGGTAACACTTACATCTCCAAAGACTAGAGCCAGAATGCTAAAAACAAGAATCTACCTTATTTTCCACTCACTATGATTCTCTGAATCACAGAACCAACAAGGTTTATGTATGTTGAAGTTCTCCATTTACCAAAGAGGAAACTAAGTTAGATAGGTCATGTACGTTATCCAAGGTCAAACTGTAAGCAACCATGTCTGCATTTGAGCCCAGGAAGTTTATGGCATGTGAAAACTAGTTACTGCTGTAAGGAAATGAACAAAGAATTTGAGCAGAATTCCCCAAATCAAGTGTGCTAGAAGAGAACACAAAAGATAGGGAACTATTGTCTCAGATGAATTGGTGGAGAAGGAAAGGACAGATCTAAATATCCAAGCCAAAGTCAACAATAGAACCAAGAGACCTAAATTTTAGGAATCTAAATTTAGGAGTTGGAGTGATAACAAAGCGGTAGGGTATTTGCCTTGCACACTACTAACCAGGGATGGACCTGGATTTAATCCCCTGCATCCCACATGGTCCTTCGGCCTGCCAGGAGCTATTTCTGAGTGCAGAACCAGGAATAACTCCTGAGCATCACTGCTGGGTGTGGCCCCAAACCCCAAAACACAAACAAACAAAAATCTAAATTTAAATGGGCCTGTTATACTGCCAGGCCAGGAGGCAAAGGGTGGTGTAATAGGCTTGACTCTGGGTTCATTGCTGGGAGGAGGTGACGCTGGTGGTGGGAATGGCCTTGACTCAGGTATATCTGAAATTCAAGAATGAAGGCCTTTGTTGATCCAATAAAACAAAATTCAAATATTCAAAAATTAAAAATAAATACAATTATTTTTCTTTTAAATATTTGTTAAAAAAAAGAAAGGAAGCTGAGTTATATTCTTCTGCCTTTAAAGGCAGTACTCCACAGTTATGAAATTTCTCCATTTTATCATCTTTGGCAGCACTCTTTGTTCCATCATGAGTTTTATCTTCTTATACATATACAATTACTTTAAGTGCACCACTTTTGGAGTAATGTGAGAAAAGTATGATGTATAAAGCTAGATGCAGTGGAGGTGCTTGCTGAACAAATGGACTTTTAACTCATCCATTAATGGAGCACAAGTCTCAGCTGGCAGCAAACTGTAAATCATCAGATATCATCTGTCACTTTTAATTCTTTAAAAAAAATAGCTACAACACCTCTCTTGAATTATCTATTCTGCTATTTACCAGAATAGTTCAACCTACTCTGGCAGCTCCCAAGATCCCAAGTAAGGGCACTCTTGAAACATTCTTCCACATCAAATCTGTTAAATTCCTGGCAGACAATCTTATAATCTTGGGCTATGGAATTCTTGAGGGAACTCTGTCACCTGCTCTTCTCTGCTACTTGCTCAGGTTGTTCAGACTGTTGTTACCAAACAGTATGTTTTTGTTTGCATACTGTTTGGCATCACCAGAAACAAAACAAGTGCCAACCAAGTTAATAATTCCCAGCAATTGCAGCAACTGCCACATGTGGTAGTGGCACAGGCATTGCAATTTATTTTTTTATTTACTGTTCTACATTTAGGGGTTCCTACAATTTAGAAACATGAGCTTTCTATCAGAAAGTGGAATTTGGGAGTGATAGGCTATGATCTTTTTGTTGCTGTTGTTGGGGCATAGCCGGCAGTATTCAGCGTTATTACTGGCTCTGCTCAGGAGTCATTCCTGGCAGTGCTCAAAAGGCCATATGAAAAGCTGAGGATTAAACTGGGTCAGCAGCGTACAAAGCAGATGTCCTACCCACTGTGCTTTATCACTCCAGTCTGGCTACAATAATTCTTCAGTTAAATATAGTCAAATTGGTCTGCCATTAATTTTGTTTTGTTATGTTTGGCTTAACTACACCAGGAAGTGCTCAGGGATTTCTCCTGACTTTGTGCTTCAGGGATTACTTTCACTAAAATTATATTCTCCAAGGAATAGGGAGGTTCTCTTTTCCTTAGCTCCTTGCCAATTCTTTCAGATTCCACTCCCTTGGCCCATCCTGCAGTGTTCAATTCTCTATCTCTCTGATTTTTCTTTAATATCTGTTATGGACTTGAACATCATTTTATAATATTTTAGACAATATTTTTATTCGTATGAATGTCTAAATCTCTATTTTTAGCATTTCATGCAAAGGTTTGCATGTCCATCAATTCAAAACTAAATTTTAAATTTCAATTTCAAAACTAAATAATTAGGAAATGTAAATATTTAAGGTTGGGGAGACAGCTCAGCAGATGGAGATGATGCTTAACATGGTAAGGCTCTGAATTCAAGTCTCAGCACTGAAAATACCTAATCCCCACACCAACAGCCTGGCCCTGAGTGCACTAGCACTGCCAGCCTGAGCACCAACATCTGTGTTGGCCAAGCTCTGACCAGCATATCTCCTATAAGAGAAATGAATAAACAAATATATAAAGACATGATATATACTGTATTTTCCGGCATATAAGATGACTTTTGAACCAAAAAAAAGTCAACAGAAAATTGGGGGTCATCTTATACACCAAAATGTTTCAATATGGCGCTAAACAAAAATTGTCTGAATATTGCCACAAAACGAATTTAACAACTCGATCCTGCACTAATTACTGCAAGGCTGCTCAGACCGCCTCTCTCACTCAGCCAATCCAAGCAGGCTTTTGATGCATGCAAATTAGACAATGTTCTGGACCCGAATCAACACTGTCAAAAGCCTGCTCAGATTGGCCAGAGTCAGAGAGGAAGTCTATTACAGTATAACCTTTGGACCTTTGCTTGTTGTGATTGGCTCACTGTGGTACATACAGTTGCAGCACCTGAATGTTCTGTCTGATACAGCGAATATAGGCCTAAACCCATGTTTTAACTGCAAAATTAGGGGGTCGTTTTATACCCCGGAAAATACGGTATATGATATATATACCGTATATATGCATATCTCCTATTTAAGTCAAAGTCAAATAATGTCTTCAAATCTTCCTATTTAAAAATCTTCCATGGCTGCCCTGTCAGAGGCCTCTTTAGGTTGGAATCAAGCTGACCCCCACTCCCCCACACTGCTGCACCTGCCAGACAGTTCCCAGGCCTCTGCACTGTCCTCAGTACCCCTGCCTTCAGCCTGTGCCAGCCATCTTCTGCTCAAATGTCTCCTGTGGCACTGCCTTATGGGACAAGGACAGCTCTCTCCCTCACCCTACTTGACCTTTGTTTGTCACCTCACTGCACTCACTCTGGAATACTTTTCTGTCCATTTTACTCAGTCAGTTTTCCTCTGAGAGAGGTATCTGAAATGGTTTGACTCTCCTGCTCCTCAGGAGATGAGGGGAGGAGAGAGACAGAGGAACAGAGGAGATGACAAAAAGTGAGACCTCCAACAAAATGATTGTAAGTTTCTGCCCACCCAAGCTATAGAGAAGGAAGTTCAGGATCCCTAGAGGATGGAGGTTGGAGACAGTTCAGTGAGACTCTAGTGTCTGGGTAGGTAGAAACAG